>QNQO01000342.1:600000-902975 GCA_003290165.1 Berberis thunbergii | reverse complement strand
CTCATGATCAGTGTTTTCACATTTTCATATATTGACTTGGTTGGATTATAAATGCTATTCTGCCATTGTTTTAGACTTGAATGCCTTTTTTCCTGAATTTTGTTTATGCTATGGGTCTTTAGTATTGATAAGTGCTTTCCCATTGCTGGTTCAAATTTTTACATTACTTCTGCGGAATGTACCTGCACTTCAGTCAAACTTTATGCAAGATACTTATTGTTTTTCTTTTCGTTTTGATTGTCATCGTCTTTCCTTTTGCTAGGATCAGTGGAATAACTTTCTTATTGCACTCCATTATTTGGAAGAAAGTGAATATTAAATATCTTCTAGAGCTTTATGATTGTGAAGTTTGTTCAACATAAATATTCATCTTGTTTCAAAGGCTTGCTGCCATCATCATGTAAATAACTTTCAAATGCTTTTGGTGCATCTGGTGCCAGATGTTTTAGATTATGTTATTTTCCCATTAAATTATACTTGTCTGCTTTTATGCTATTGATCCTTCTGTGATTCTTTAACATCTAGTGCAAGTTTGAAGTTTAACATTTGACGTCTCTTATTCAAACAGGAGATTGGATGACTGTTCATAATATACAAATTGTTTCATTATCCTCAGGTCGAGTATGGATGGTGTTGGCTCATTGATGGGTGGCCTTACTGGAGCACTCGTAACTGCACTTATATTGGGTGTGCATGAACTCGGTCAATTTCTTGTTGCAAGCAATTCCGGGATTAAGCTTGGTGTGCCCTACTTTATTCCCAGTTGGCAGGTACGATATTGTTGTTTACAAATATCTTTCAGTTAGGAGAATGAACAGAAGTCTGGGGAGGTACTGAATTGTTTCGTATTTCATAGAGGTCACCATTCTTGACAATGTTGGGATGCTAAAATTTACAGACAACCTGCTTTTCTAGTTCTTTCTACCATTGCGAGCACTTCTGCATCGCAAACTTCCTTTGGTTGTTGTGAATTACTTCATTATAGTTGGTTGTTTCAATGTGACAGTTGCAGGAAAAGAAAGCTTTTTGTTTCTGTGTCAAATGTGGATGCTTTTTGTTCTTGTAAATTTGTATTAATTGATTTGATTAGGTTCTTCATCAAAACAAACTATACATCTTACGTCATGTCACAACAAAATGGGTTTACTGATTCTATGTTAATCGTGTTTTGCTGTTCTCGCACATGGAGTTCTGCAATTTCCTCGTGCTGTTATAACTAAGCAGACCATGAGTGATACTCAGGAGTTACGGAGTTGGGCTGTTCACAAATCTTGGCCATTTTTTCTTACACAATGCAATACCTGATGGGATTATTTTGTGACAGAGGCTCCTTTGGTGCCATTACTAGGATCGTAAATATTGTTCGCAACCGTGAGGACCTTTTGAAGCTAGGAGCTGCTGGGCCTTTGGCCGGATTCACATTTGGTTTTGTTCTTCTCCTCCTGGGGTTCTTCCTACCACCTAGTGATGGAATTGGGACGATAGTTGATTCATCTGTATTCCACGAATCATTCCTCGTTGGTGGTATTGGTAAGCTTCTTCTTGTAGGCCTTTTCAGATTGTCATAACATTCTGTGGGTTGACTTAATTTGGAAATTTTGTGGCTTTCAAAGCATTTACTTTACTTGATATTGATCCTGACTAATCATCAACTTTATATTCATGATTTGATGTCAATTATGTGATTGATTTTGTCACAGCAAAGCTTCTACTAGGGGATGCTCTCAAAGAAGGCACTCCCATATCTCTTAACTTCAGTAGTTGCGAGGAAAATTGTATTAAATTGAAAATAATGTCTTTTGGTGGTCCAGCCTTGCAACAATCCAGATTGCTTGTATTTGCACACCATTGCTTCGGAAGAGGATAGTGTCACTAAAGATGAGATAGTTTCTGCTTATACAAGGTATCCATTTGACGTAATAGTTTTAATTTATTCATTTAATTTATTCTGTGTATTGCACTCCGTACATGCTTTTACTTCATTCCTTGGTGCTACTCTGCATATGCCTATAAGTTTAAAAGAGCAATGCTCTTGGTTACGGGAGCTGAGCATTGTACTGTTAACAATATTTTATTACATATTTTTCAACTTAACAAAAGCAGTTCATAATATCTAAGTGTGGGTGTATTTTCATGGTTTTGGCTATCTTTTTATTTTATCTTTTATAGAAAAGGGTAAAGATTTATCAGAAAGAGCATAAAACGAGAAAGAACACCTGAACTCCTGGTTAAGGAAGCTATATATGATCAGTTTGTACAGATTTTTTCTTCCCATCTTATCTTGATTATCCTCGCCCATGTTTTCTTCAAGTCATGTTATAAGTTTCATTATGTAGTTTGAGTTTTTTCATCTTTGGATGCACATAGTTGAAGGTAATGAAGTAAAACAAGAAGCACACACAAATTTTCCGGCTTACATTCGCCATGGGGACGAGTAAATACCTGTATTGGCTTTGTGGCTGCGAGGGATTGGGGATCTGGCAGCTTTGGCAGTCCGGGATATGGCGATACGCTGCGAGCAAAACTACTGCATGCAGGGGATGTTGCTGTGCTGTGTAGGCAGAGCACTCTGTCGCAAAACAGAGTGCATCTGTTTTTTTTTCTGCTGTTGTTTCATACGGAGTCTGGCATTGGGGCGGACTGGCGTACTTGCTGTTGTTTTATGCTGATACATATTGTGGCAGGGATGTTTCGGCTGCAGGAGAAGGGGCGGACTTTCGGAGATGCAGTGGGTTGCTCGCTGTCGCGACAAAATTCAGCATTTCTTGGATGGAAGGGGCAGATGCTGTGTGGTTTAGGCAGAACACTATGTAGCAAAACAGAGTGCCATTCTGTTGCTGCTGTTGCTGCGCTGTATTGTTGTTGCTGCGCTGCGTTGATGCTGCTGCTGCTACGCTTTTTTGCGTTACTGCTGCGCTGCTTTGCTGTTGCTGCTGGGTTTGCCGCTGCTGGGACTCATTGCTACTGTCTGTCGCAGCGTTGACATGCTGAGATGTGGCGACATGCGGTTGGAGCGTGTGTATGCCGGTTGATCTGGGCAGTCCGGTGTAACTTGATTTGTCGCAGAAACGCGTGTGTGCTGCGTGGTTCTACGGTGAGAGATTGCTGGTGCTGTTCGGGTTGCTGGGTAATGACTGTGAGCTGATTCAGTTGATTGCTTTAAGTTTTGCATTTTCATTGCTTTTAGTTTTTGCCTTGGCTTTCAAAAAAAAAAAGGACATGCCCTGGATTTTGATGTCCAACCAGGGCAGTGTGTTCGACACTCTTGCTTGGTGAATGTAATGAAAGCATCCCTTAACTGTTAGTCTGGTAGTTTCTAAAATGGAAAATCTCTGAGAATGTATGTCATTACCATCTGGGCTTCCTTAGAATGAAGCTTTGCAGTACAACAACTAATTCACAATTTCCCCACCAAATATTTCTGTTTTTGCTTGCACTTTTTATACCTTTGGGGTGTTTATCATTACAGTGAGAGCGTGGTTGAAGCTTTATCCGACTCCCATGATCTTTGTGTTGGAGGGGACTGCTTTGAAATGTTGCAGCAGACTTCTGCTGTTCTCCAAGTCATTCCATATGTGAAGGTTAGTGTCCATAGTATTTATTTGAAATATTTATGTGCGCTTGAATATATACATATATGTGTGTGTGGCTCCTCGCCATGGAGATCCTCCTCATGGAAATCAACTCATGTCAACCTTTCTAACCGACATTTATGATTCAATCTAAGAGCCTTTGGTAACTGTCACACCTTTCTAACATTCGCACAAAGTACTCTTTTTCCTGCATCATCATTCATAGGTTTCAATTCTTTGTACATATATTCAGTTTAGCAAGCTAGTAAACTTATAACCGGAATCAATATGATGAAAAAATTGAAGTGATAACTGAAAAAATAATTATCTAATGTAGTAATGGTGTCTGTATTGGTGGATTTGTGGGTTGACGCATCTGGCACCTCACACCTGTGTCGGACACAATATTCATTCCCTTGTCATTGTTATATTGGTGTTTAATTATTACATGTACTCCTACATGTTCCTTTAGTTCTTTTGTGTATCAATGGTTAATTTGCTTTGAATTGATGGAAGAAAAAAAGCCTTCGTGATCGAGAAAGCCTAGCGAGAAGTTGCTTTAGCTCATGTTAACATTTTTTTCCCTTCAGGTGGACACATGTTGTTTTGATAAGACTGGGACTCTTACATCGAACGACATGGTATGTTATGATGTCACATGATCAAGTTTTAGCTTATGTAATTGATGATATATACTGTGATGGATGTAATGGATATATGGCAATGTTTTTTAGGAGTTCCGTGGAGTTGTTGGGCTCTCTGATAAAATGAATATAGAATCTGATGAAGTGAATATAGAATCAGACATGAGTAAAGTCCCTGTCCATACAATGGAAATTCTTGCTACTTGTCATGCACTAGTGTTTGTGGAGAACAAGCTGGTAAGTAATTGGTCTTGGGCCCTAAGAGCATATAATCTAGTCTAGTAGAATTTTTTTTCAGCATGAAACCTATATGTTGTTGATGATGATACTTCTACTTGTGCTTTTGCTACAACTTATTGTTACACCCAGGTCCAGATTATATGCAATAAAGCACTTAAAGAGTATCTATGTTGTCTTGTTTCAATAACTGTGCAATTATAGGTCATGTTTGTCTGTCATTGGTTTATTAGCAATCTTTATAGGTCATGTTTGTCTGTCATTGAGTACTGACTAATTTTATACTGTAGGGCTCTGAAGGTCTGAGCCAGTACGGGCAGCAGTATGTTAGACAGGAGAATGCGCATACATTGCTTGTTTCTGGGGTGCAAAGTGTGTCGTTTATCAACCATCACCGGTGCCATATACAAGCAACTACCAGGTGTTGCATTCTCATCATTTTCAGTATATTGAACAAGCAACTACCAAAAGAAATGGGGCATGTTCCTAAGGGCATCAATGTATTTTCTTACATTATAACTAGGTGGATTTGTATTGTTGGAAAAAACATAGAGAAATTCTTTTGTTTTAGATGCGAGCGTAACATGATATAACGAGGTTCCATTTGTTCAGGTTAATCCTGTTATTGTACATTAGTGCTATTTGTTTACATGTTTTTGTTTGGCGTCAAAACTTGACAAGTTCCTTTTTACGGTTGATTTTGTATTTATCTAGCATATAGTTTGGTGGAATCTTAATCGTGTCGGAGGCATGACACAAACCATAGTAAGGATTGATTTTGCAGGTGCCACGGCTGTGATTTTGCTGCAGCAGCAAAAAATATATATAAATTTTTTTTCGATTATATTAATTTGCAACGGTTTGAACCCGTTGCAACAAAACAGATTTCTTTTTTTTGAATTTTGTTTTAATTGCCAACGGCTTACAACCGTGGTTACAACTTGCTACGGCTAGGAACCATGGGCGTTCTTCATCAGTTGCTACGGCTTAAAACCGTGGCCAATTTTAGCCACGGCTTAAAACCGTTGCTATCACATTTGCCACGGTTTATTTCTAACTGTTTAGCCACGGCTTAAAACCATGGCCAGGGTTAGCCACGGCTACAAACCGTTGCTATGTTTTTAGCCACGGTTGATAACCGTTGCTAATATCTACACTTTGTCACGGCTTAAAACCGTGGCTAGTTTGGCCACGGCTAAAAACCGTTGTTATTGGTCTTGCAACGGTTTAGAACCGTTGCTAATATCTACACTTTGTCACAGCTTAAAACCGTGGCTAGGTTGGCCACGGCTAAAAACCGTTGCTATTGGTCTTGCAACGGTTTAGAACCGTGGCTAAATGCTAAAAATCACCTCCCCCATTCAAGCATAAAACCGTTGCTACAATGTTTAGCAACGGTTTATAGCCGTTACAAGAATTTCGCGACGCCTCTGTAGCCCACGGCTCTTAGCCGTGACAATGCTTACGCCCACGGTATAGAACCGTTGCTAATGGGGGTTTTTGGTGTAGTGGTTGTGTGCTCCTTCCGGTAAAGGAATATCCCCAATGAATTAAAGTATTAACCATTCTTATCACTTTTCCAAATCGTCTTTATCGCATTAATATTGGTCAGGGATTTATAGTCACTGGATCTTATAAACACATTGGTTTACCCAAATATACCATGAAAATAACTGTTAGTTCTTTCATGTAGATGGTTGATGACTTATGAAGATCCGCTGTCGACTAATGATCCTTTCCCTCAGAAAATTCCATTACCTGTAAGTTCTTTTAATGACATTTCATCGGCACTCATCTCATTTAAGGACATGTTCAGGACATGATGATATTGATTGAAATTGTGCAGGAAATGGTTGATTTTTTAGTTGATATCTGGCATGACAACGGCCTCTTCGATTAGTAGGGAAGTTTGACAGTCATCCATTATAGATAGGATAACCATATTGTTGTATGGTACCCCCATTTGATCGACAAAACACATATTCGTGCCAAGGTAGTTGGACATTTCATTCTTGGTCATGTTAAACTCTGGAAAGCCTGTAAACAATGTACTAAATATTAGGAGTGTCATTCTAATGCTTTTAAACTCGATAGCTTTAATCTGCAGCTAATGATGAGTGTTCTGTACTTGAACCTTTCTGAGCTGAACATGTTAGTTAAGAAGATTATTAGTTTTTTTAATGAACATGCTTTCTACTTGTTCTTTAATGACACTATGGCACTGATTTTCTTTACTATCAACCAAAAAAAAATGGCATTCATTTCAATCCATTTAGAAAAAAAAATTAATTTTTTTTTGCCACGGCTTAAAACCGTTGCTAAAGCTATTGCAACGGTTTAGAACCGTGGCCATAACTTGCAACGGTTTTAAGCCGTTGCTACTCCTGGCCACGGCTTAGAACCGTGGCTAAGATTGTTGCAACGGTTTATAACTGTGGCTAAATCATCAACCGTCCTCGAGATAAAATCGTTGCTAATATTTTTGCCACGGTTTTTAGTTGTTACTGGGGATTTAGCGACGCATCTACAGCCCACGGTTCTAAACCGTGACAATGGGTTATCCCCACGGTTTAAAACAGTCGCTAATGGGTATTTTTTGGTGTAGTGTATGATGCTGTGTGCGAGGACGTGATGGATGATGGTGGTGCTCGGTGGTTGGCTGCTAGAGAAAGGTCAGGGAAGTGGAGGAAGATGAGAAAACGAGGTTTCAGCGTGGCTGCTGGATGATGGCAAGGTGAATAGAGAAATATGAAAACAGGGGAAAAATAGGAGCGGTGATGTTGGTTTGGAGTGATGGAATAGGGAAGAAAAAGAAGTAGAAAAAAGGAGTGCCTCCCTATTTTATGTTTTTCTGCTGGTTCTTGACAGTGGCCGAGAGAAAGAGAAGAAAACAGAGAAGTGGAGGAAGAGATGAGGTGGTGATGACGGGATGATCGCGCTGTCGGTCCTCCTATCGAGCGAGGATCGCCGGCAGGGTGAATGTAGCGTGGCGGCTGGAAAAAAGAGAGAATGAGAAAGAAACATAACAAAAAGCTTTTGAAGAGAATGGAAAGAGAAAACCTAAATAGGGTTCTCCCTTTCCTTGTTATGTTGGGTTTGGAATTCTAGGTCAGCTTTTGAGCTTGGGCTTGGGCTTAGGTTAAATTAGGTGGACTTGGCACTACTACAAATATAGGCTTGCATAGCGCTTAAAAATAGGCTTAGATAGCGCTCAAAAAAGCGCTATGCAAGGCGCGTACTTGAATAGCGCTTCGCTTAGATAGCGCTATCTAAGCGTTAATTTTTTTTTTAATTAACTTCAATAGCGCCTTCTAAAGCGCTATGTAAGCGCTAATTTTTTTTAAATTAGCTTGAATAGCGCTTAACAAAGCGCTATTTAATTTAAATGATTTTTTTAAATTAGATTTGTTTATCTGCTAAGATAGCGCGTAAATAAGCGCTATAGAAGTAATTAGATTGTTCTTAGATAGCGCTTAAAGAAGCGCTATTGTAGTATATATGTTAAACTTAGATAGCGCTAATTTGAGCGCTATCTAAGTTATTTGATTTGTTTTTTCTATTTTTCTGATACCGATTTTCTGGGCTAAATATAATATTTAATATAATAATGACAACGTTCAATCAATCAATAAAGACACAACATGATAACTAACTATTTCTCATTCATTCAAAATATAATTTAAGCATTCATACAAAATTGTTAATATGCTATCATATATATACACCAGCTTTTTGGCCACGAAATGAAATGGCCAACAGCTTCTCCTATAGTCCTAACTTCGTCTGTACATTACGGCACCGCTGAATGTTTCTCAGATTCTACCGCCACTTCAAATTGTATCCTCGCATAACCTGAAATTGCATCATGGCATTGTATAAGTATAACAACACACACACACACTAAGTTGGTATATAATCTTAACCTGAAATACAAGAACGCACCTATTATTGCTACTATATATATGCAAACCACTGCCAAACACAAAGGGTTTTGTATCAGTAAGATAAATGTAAATGACTAAAGGTCCAACTATATTTCTTGATAGCAGCCTTCTCAACTAATATATATATATATAGTAGCAGTAATAGGTGTGGAACTTACCCCAGAATAACCAATTCCAACGAGCTCAAGAACTCCAGGAACTAAAGGAAGCCTATCAATGGCCTGCAGAAACAGAATGCACAAGGACAAGATTAATCACAAGAAGATGATGAAGATTGTGAAAACATTTGAGAACTACATTGAGAAGGATGGCCAGGAGGAGGACGGACAGGTGCTCTCATACCTGCAATATCATCAGACGGTGTCAATTCTATATGAGTGAAATTATCAAGCTTCAACATTCAGCTAGGAAGCGAAACAATACTAACCTTATTGTAGGTCACTAGTATTATGAGCTTCTAATTAGGAGATTCTGGGTTAGCACAATAGTTTATAACATGTAAAAAACTTCAGAAAAAAAATGTTGCCAAGTAGTCTACTGACAACCATTCTGATAGTTGTGAAGTGACATATTTCACCAGCTGCAACAAACCCTTTACCAATTTTTGCCACATTTATCAGCCAAGGAGACAGAGGCATTGTCAATGACCACTGGGGGAGAACGAGGAGGTACATTTATTTCAGCAAAAGCGTTATCCAAATTCTGAAACAGAGTGCACAAGAAACATCTGCACTATATCATACATATCAATACTTCAACTTAATATCCACAAGGACCACAAAATGTCAAAGCCCAGCTGAAAAGACAAATAATTTAAGCCTTTTTAAGCACCTTTCACAAATTGTGAGCTAGTATAAAGAAGTTCTCACAATTTTCTATTTGAAAAACTTGAAAGTAGTTCATAAGAAGGGGACAGTAAGAAACAGAAAAAGTTGAAGAGACAGAGTAACAACTGGTAACCTACCAGCTCAGAGTGCCATCTCTGCTTGTAATGCAGCCAGCTCGTCTTCCTCAGCAGTGTTCTTTCGAGGAGCAGGTCGAGTTGGCTGTCTTCCTGCTGGAACATGTATGGGAGCTGCAGGGGCAGTTGTAGCAGGCTGGAGAAGTTGTTCTTCCAACTCCGCACCTTCCAATTCCTCAAGCTCAGCTTCCAATTCATCCTGCAATTCAAGACACATTTAGTGTCCTATACAGAATTTAGTATAGAACAGGGGGAATGAGAAGCTCTCTAAGTAGTTAAAATGAGTAGGCCTCTGTGAGTTCAAGAAGAGAGAGTAGTAGTGCTACTAACAAATAAAAAATAAACAATAGTGAATCTTTTTTCCTACTTGGAAGTACAACCAGACTTGGTAAAAATGAATCTTCTGTAACTTCAAGTAAAAGATAAAAATCTTAACCAATTGATATCAAGAACAACCACAAGCCATCAGAGAAATCACTTGGCTTGAATGAGATGGCTCAGATCCCTGCAGTTGGCTTCTAAAACAAATATTATTCACACATTGAAAACTGCAAAAATGAAGGATCTAACTGATATATATATATATATATATATATGTTTTTTTTTGTTTTTTTTGTTTTTTTAATGCTGAACTGCATGTAACTTCTGCAGTTGCCTACGTACCCATTGAGGGATCAAGCATTAACGCAGTTCTGGGTGAAAGACTTTTGCTCGGTAATATCTGTCTTCAAATAATTGAGAAAGATACAGATTTGAATTAAAGGGAGAACTCATATAACTACTTGAATACTCCTTGTAACAAGGTTTATAAGAGAGCCACAAATTATATAGATGGCCAATGTATGCACTCACCTTAAACTTCACTTTTGCATTTTGCATTTTGCATTTGAGCTTTTAAGATGTTGACTTCCATTCGTCTCCTTCCTCAATTAGTGTAAAAATCGCTGCATTTAAGATTGAATCACCAAAATCACTCTTTATCGCATTAATTTATCAACTGTGTTTAATTTTGCAAAGGTAACACTATCTCACCTCTATTAGAGATATTTCACTCCATCTCCAAGGTCATTGTAGAAGTTTGGCCTTGTAATTCCATCCAACTTAGAAACACTGGAGAGTCTTCAATAAGTCAGTTATCATCACCCTGTCCATGAAGAGCTAGGTTGGTCACATATATTGATGTGCTTCAATACCATGTTTAAATGATTAACCCAACTGAAATCTATTACTTGTACAATTGAAACAATAACTTTTAATTTACTTACTTGAAATTCACTACTGAAATTAGAACTCCAAGAGAGGCAACAGTGTTCGGTAATAGCTTCCATTTTCAAATACAGCTGCTTGCAAGACAGCAGATTAAGAAGCAAAAATTCAGGAAAAAAAATAAAAATTCCCTGACTCTGGCAAGCCCCATAAAAGTGTGTAACATTGGTGTCATCTACTCGTGTTTAGTCCTAAAATGTTAGTTGTAGATTCCTTAATTAAATATTGCATGAAAAAAATATGAAAAAATGAACTACAGCCAATATATATTGAACTAAATGCTTGATATATTAGTTCTTACCAATGATCCACCCATTAAAGGCACGAGCAAAGAAGGAAGCATCACGGTAGTTCCCAGCATTAAGATAAAGTTCTGAAATCCCAATATGATGGTTCAGCTGCATGAGTAAGCTTGTAAGTCATATATAAATGTAAAACAGACAAAACGATAGAGAAGTCTCAACCATTATGTTCCGACATGCAAACCAGTGACAAGTGACATGAAAATTCCAGTGCAGATAGTTCAATTTTAAAAGTACCTTTGACAGGATGTAATGAAGTGGTTTCATTAATTGACCTCTCTATACTGTATATGAAACAAAGTCACCAAGCACACTACTACTAAAATTTAGGGCCAAATTGACATCAGCATCTTACAAAAGCTTCCCAATTTAGAAGCCTAAAAGAAACATCGATGAAATAACTCTTAACAATTTATTCGAACTAATGTCCTTCCTTTTCTACTCCTTGGGTACATTGATACCAAAGAGATTAACAGAATATAGCTCACACACTCCCACTACTTTGAAGATCCTACCCACAGATGACATTAAAAAGTTTGATCTTAACGTAATTAATTATGAAAAGAATTTAACACAAGTAAACTTATTCAATGTAATCGATTACATAGAATATACTGTATGGTGTCTGAAAAGACATGCTAAATTATAGAGAAGTAGGAAGAGATCTAACTTAATGTTCTCAAGTTCTCCTTTTAGACATATACAAAATAATAAACAACAGAAATAAATGTTCTAAATTCATAAGACAATTCCACTCTCTTCAGAGCATTTATTTTCTAACAAACAAAGATTTGAGTAACAACTTTTCTAAGCCCAACAGAACCATACCATTTAGCGTATAAATGTCTGACCTAAATTCACCAACAAATACAATTGAAAAACACAAAAATGGAGCGAGTGAAGAAGAGAGAACACAATATTACTAAATCCAACAAAATAGTTTTCACGATTAGCAAAAGCAACGATTCTAGGTAACCCATTAGGATGATCTCTACAAAATTAAAATTTTGAAATGGTAGAGGCAAACTTCACACTCTTTAGTGCATTATCTTATAATTGAAACTACTCTGCAACTTCTTAAACCTCCATTACAAACTATTATGAAACCCCCTGTTAAACAGGCTATTCTGCAACATCTTAAAAACTCCATTGAACAAATTACTCTGACACTTCTTGCAAACTCCATTAAACAGTGTACATTTCTAGAGCGGCTAATCAAATCCCATGAACATAGACATCAACGAGAAGCAAGAAAGCCACATAATAGAGAAAAAGAATCAACCTATACTGAAAGGCTCTATAACATTGACAAAACAATACACTGTATCTAACCTAAACTTACCAACAAAAACAATTGAAAAACAGGAAAATGAACTAAAATGGCGCAACCTTAGAAAAGAGATCAAAATTCACCGAACCCAACAAAACAATATATCTTGATCAGCAAAGAAACGATTCTAAATAACCCTTTGGGATGAACTCTACATGATGAAAATTATGTTTCTGTAAAGCAAAACCTCACAGTCTTTACAACATTATGTTCCAATTGAAATTAATCTACAACCTCTTAAAACCCCATTAAAGGGCCCACTCTGCAACTTCTTAAACCCATCAAATAAGCTACTCTGAAGCTTTTAAAAACACCTACTAGAACCTCTCAAACACCAAATCAAACATTCCACATTTCTCAAGTTTTTAACAAAACCCCATTATGAAAAACAGCATAAACAAGCAAGGAAATCATGCAAAATGAACTAACTAGAAAAACAATCAAATTCTACCCTTTAACACGTCAAACATAATACAAATTATATGATTAAAAAAAACCCATAAAATGAAAAAATGGCTCCATGGGTTCTCACCCCAAGAAGGATTGGAATCAATACAGTAATCCAAGTCCTGCAACTGCTCCATTGAACACCAGACAATATACAATTGTCCAAAACCACCAAATTCCCATCATCAGACACATCAATCCCAACCCCCACTGTCATCTTCTTCACCAAAATCAAAACCCCACACTCACAAATGGATCAAAAGGGGGTTAAACCCCACAATCTACTAATCAAAACTAAATCTTGAAAAAACCCAAATGTTCAATCAGACCCCCAAAACACAAAACACCAACAGTGACTGAGTGAGAGTCGAGCGAGAGAGACGAACCTGGTCCTTTCCCTGCGACTCCTCGGTTCCTCGCCTCCTCGCCTCCTCTGGTTCCTCGCCTGAGTCGCCTCCTTCCTCGGTTCCTCGCCTGAGTCGCCTCCTTCCTCGCGTCCTTCCTCGGTTCCTCGCCTCCTCGATCTGGTTCCTCGCCTCCTCGTCTCTGTTCCGTCCCTCCTCTCTCTGTGTTTGAAAAAATGGCAAAAGCAAAACCAAAATACATGAGGTCGAGATTTAGGTTTTTATTAGGGCTTTTGATATAAACCGTCCGATCATATCAAGATCTTAAAAAACGAGATTTAATTTGATATTTGAAGCGCTATACAAGAGGAAAGTAGCATAGCGCTTTTAAAGCGCTATCCAAGCACTTTAAAAGCGCTATGGTAGTTTTGGTAACGTTTTTTCACATAGCGTTTTTTAAAGCGCTATCTAAGACATAATTAAGATAGCGCTTAACTGAAGAAAAAAAATTTAAAAGCGCTATTGTAGCGTTTTTTTTATTATTTTTTAAAGACAAATAAGCGCTATCCTAGCGCCCACTTGGATAGCTCTTTAAAAAAGCGCTATCTAAGTGGCGTTACCTAAGCTAATATTTGTAGTAGTGTGGGTTTGTTTAGGTTAGGTTTAGATATGTGACCCACTACTTTGTACCACCAATAGAGTATCATTCCTCAAATTGTCGCCTTAATACAATTTCATCGTTCACGCTCAAATTCCTAAAAAAACATGAAAACAAAATAATTCACTACACCAAAAATACCCATCAGCAACGGTTTGGGACCGTGGGGGTAACCATTTGTCACGGCTTAGAGCCGTGGACAATAGAGGCGTCGTGAAATCATCATTGATAGCTTAGAACCGTGGCAACACATATTAGCAATGGTTTTATGCTCGAGGACAGTTGAAGCAAGTTATGGCCACGGTTTACAGCCGTTGCAACAATGTTAGCCACGATTTTAAGCTGTTGCAAGTACTGGCCACGGTTTACAACCGTTGCAACAATGTTAGCCACGGGTTTCAGCCGTTGCAAATGATGGCCACGGTTGTAAGCTTTGGCAAGACTAAAGTACCACGATTTTAAGCCGTGACAATCTTGTATTACCACGGTTTTAAGTCGTGGCCATTCAAAACAAAATTAAAAACAAATCTGGTTTGTTGCAAGGGTTTGAAACCGTTGCAAAATAATATAATAATAAAAATTTTAATTTTTTTTGCTGCTGCAGCAAAATCACAGCCACACACCTTTTTTTTTTTTGTTAAACCTCCAGTGGGGAAGGGCAGCTATGGGATACCATACCTTTATTACTTATCCAAAAAGTTGATTTACGATCAAAATGGGGGTACATTACGACTTTACCCGTATAAAAACGAAACAAAAATAGACAAAAAACCTTGCCTAATCTAAATTACCGCAACCCCAGCCACAAGCTGGCTAACAAGACTTGAAAACTAAAAGCCCACTAACAATCACTTAAAACAAGCACATAAGCATAAAGAAATACCGAAAATAAAAACAGAGTTAGCAACTCTGTTGTGGAATTAGTGCACCACCCTGTTCAATCTGCAGCCTCGCTCCTGCAGCACCAACCAGCACTCACATTCCCACACCAAGCAGCACACCACACCCTACAGTACCCAGGCAGCATGTACACATCTGGCTGCATCTTGCCTCGCAGCAGATCCGCTAGCAACAGTGCCTGGAACCATTCATGCCACCTGCAAAAAGAACAATTTAGTAGAGTGGACTTCAGAAGCATAAATCAACAGATTGGTGTAAAATATGGACGGTTTAGAATGGTTCTACGATTATATGAACAACTACAGTACTGGATTGAAATCACTTGCTATCATATCATATGAATTGACATTAGCAAACTAAAAAGATACAAATGGATGAAGTTACTCCTGCTTTGAGGAAACAAAATGTATTAAGTTACTCCTGCTTAATACATTTTGCTTTGAGGAATTATTGGGACACAAGCATAGAAAGGAAAGGAAAGAAAATGACAAAAAACTAATAATCAATGAGAAAGTAACCTTGTGCCGCAAATAAAATCATTTAATTTCTTCAAAGAGAGAAAATGTAAAAGGACAAAGTGGAATATACAAAGAGGGTATAAAAGAGAATGACAATGATTTCGATTTCAAAAAACCAAACTAGTCTTTATATATACCTAACACCTACAAGTCCTTGCCAAACATCCAGATGTGTCCTACATTGTCATTTTATCAAACATCAAAACACACATAACCAAACTCGGAAAAACAATCAAAAAAGCACAACAAACATCGCAATCCAAAGTCAATACTCACTTCACCCCAATAGCATTATGTGATATTAGTCAAAGCAAGAATCAAAACATGCAATGACACAAATATTGTAGTGTAAAAACAAATAAATTACACAAGCACAAATATGCAAATCTTACACACATAAGATAACTCTATAAAAATTCAAGGAAACTAACCTCTGCTAGCTTGTCAAGATCAAAATAACGATTTCTGGAACCCCTGCTTCCAACAAGCTTGGATGGCTAAGATTCAATTGGAACATCCTGCAACAGAAAAAATTGGGCAGGTTGTAAACAACGCATTAAACAGTGTGGTCACCTTCACCATGATCACTAACAATTCATTCCATTTTCAGTACAGGGATATGATTTCAGATTGCAATAAACAATAAGTTAGTTTTTTTAATTGAATGAAGAAACACTTTCAATCAAAATGTCAATCCATTTACTAAACCAGACTGCAAATGAAATCAGACATTGATAACTGATAAACATTAAGTTCTTTTTATCTCTGCTATCAACAAAAGTAGTAGTATAAGTAGCAGTAAAAGTGGTGTCTAAAGGGGCCTTGAATGGAATCAAAATCCTATCTGTAAAATGTAAAATAAATAAATAAATAAATAAATAAACAAACAAACCGGTTTTTACCTCGTGTACTATTACAGCAAATGAAAAGACGTCAATACTCTTTCTATATGCTTCTCGATGATAAACCTCAGACGCCATGTAGCCATCTGCCAAATGAGAAACATCAAAAAAAGATTTCCATGCTTTCATGAGTTCCTACCATATCTTTGTTGTAGAAGAAATGTTATATAGGTACATAGCAGCATCATAACCAAACAATAGAAAAAAAGATTGTAACATTACAGTCAACTCAGAACCAGATAGACTCCTACAACAGACTCATGAAGAACAACAAAGAAAACTATCTAACTGAAAACAAATACCAGTACACACCACACTAACTCCTACACAGAAAACTATCAGGCAAAGAGACTAGTCACCTAAAACAAAAGAAAAGATAAACGAAACTAAAATTCGACGAGAAAAGTTCTACCTTTATCTAGAAATAGGGTAGGAAGGTGTAGCTCACTTTATCTCCACGTCTGAAGTTTTAAAGTTTTACTTCTCTATTTAAAATCCAGCTGAATGGCATGGTGGATGCTTCCTTGGCCCTTGCTTGAGCTCTCTCTTTCAGCCTCCTGATCCTGGCAGCCAAACCACATACATAGTCATGAGCCTTATGACCCTCGCCAGAGAGACCTGTTAATTGTTCCACAATATTCCATTTCACATACATAGTCATGAGTCTTAAACACATACACATGATTGGTGTTCATTTTCTCCTGAGCAATCAGAACCTTCTCACTCCCATTTATAATGAAATATCCACCTTGGTCATAGGGACACTCCCCAAGCTCCATCAAATCCTTCTCGGAAGATTGATACAGAGTACAATAACTCGACCTAAGCATAATGGGAACCTACAATACCCAACATATTTACTGTTTTTAAATCTGTCCAATATCAAATTGAACTACTACTATAATGAATTTTCATGCAGATAAATACCAATAATCAAACAGGCATGTGGAGATAAGAAACAATAAAGAAAAGTTCTTACTATCAAATTTCAATACCTTCCCTATAAAAACTTTGGATATGGTCTCAGGAGGTTCAGTAACTTCCTCACAGTCATGCCCCTTCTTCAGAACCTGTTTGGTCACATCCACGTACAATGGAGCAAAGTAGGTCAGGTTTCTCAATCGAGCAGCTCTTGGAAACAAAGTCTGTCTTTCTCCATTAGCCCCCGTCATCATAGGCCTACTCAAGTATATCTGACCAAAGTTGATCTTGTAAATAGTCGACAAGAAGCACACAAAACCAAATTTTAGAATCCCGCATTTCCGATCAGTCATCATCAAAATCCAATTTCTCTAAACAAATACCAATATTCTTCCAACCCAATGGTTACTAAAATCCCACCACAGCGCACATAATTTTCCAAATCAAACACAACCAAAACTCAAATTCTTCTAAATAAACACAAATTATTCCAACCCACTACTTAAATCCCACACAATAAACTTACTTGTCAAATTGTCCAATCAAATATACTAGAACTTCAATTCCTCGGAACATGCACAAACTTTGATTCCTCTAACATGCACAAAATATTTAATAAGCAAGTTGTTTGAACAAGATACTGAACCTCTTGGAAGTCAGTTTGTTGTCCGGGGTGGGTTGTGCTGAGCTTCCGGCCTGATGATAATATCATCGGTCTCATCAACAATCTCCTGTATGGTGTTCTGAATGAACTCATCAAAAGAATCAATCTGCTGTCTAACAAGACCATTTTCTTCAAAGTAAGCACTGATAACAGCCCATGCATCTTCCTGGGTAATCTCATTCTGTTTATCATCATCATTATACATGGCAGGATCATATTCCTCACCACCAGCACCGGACATTCTCAGAAACCCTAGAAACAAAACCAACAAAACCCTTAGTTTCTTTTCAAATTTTAATGAACCCCAAAGTATATTTTGTGTTTAACATCAAACCCCATGGGTAGAAAACCCCATTACAGGAAGATTAAGTGTTTGTTTTACAAATGGAGTTTGTTCTAATTTTCAACAAAGACTGAAACAGCAAACCTTAGTTTCTTATCAAGTTTTAAAAACAAATGCTTCCTTACCGAAAAAATCCAAGATGAAGCCTGTGACTACAAGGCAAAACAAAGGGATCATCCAGTGCAAGATTTTGTCCTTGTGATCCTGCATATACGATCAAATGAATTAATTCATAAGCTTTTTCCTTCTTCTTTTTTTCAGAGCATAGACTCCATGAAAGAAGGGGGAAATTTACCTTAAAATGAACAATCACGTGCCTGTAGTGTATTTTACTCAGCTCCTCTTTTGCTGCCACCATTAAGGATATCGTTCAAGCTTGTAACTACCAAGGTAGTTGTAACTAACAATCATCAAGTTCCACATGATTTTTACACCATACGAAGAAATCACCAACGTCCAAATCCCCCATCATGTCTCCTTTTGGATCACTCTTGTAAAGTTTCACCTCAGTCAAATATTTGAAGCATAAGGAAAGTCTGGTCTCTGTTGCAGGGTTCAATGATCCATGGCAATCGCAAGAGAATCGATAGATAAGATCTACAACCTCTTTTGCTATCGCAATGACATTCTTATGCCAATCACAAACTTTGTAAGTCCTTGACAATGAAGGAACAAGATTGCTTGGAGAAGGAAACCTCGCAACACCTTGAGAAGATGGTGGTAATGGAGATGGAGGTAATGGATTTCCTGGTTGCCTTGTCGATTGTACCTGGGATGAAGGTGTATCTTCAATTCTTTGTGTCCCTCCTTGTGTTCCCTCACTTGTTGATGGTCTCACATAAGTTCCATTTTAAAGTCTCTCTCGTATCCATTGAATATTTTCTTCCAATCTATCATATTTTTTTGCTAAATTTTTTTACTTCCAATGTTTTATCCAAAAGCAATGAACGAGCGGGAAGTGAAGCACCATACTCCCTTTTAGAGACTGTGGTTCCAACACAACGAGCACGTCCCCTTTCTTATTGGCCAAACACTTGGCTTAGAAGATCATTATCAATAGTGAGGTCAGTGGTACCCTGGGTTGAAGATTGTTGCAAGGCGGCCTTTTTTTTCTTTAACTTGTTCCTTCAAAAGAATGAAAAAATAAAATAAATTAGGACACAAATAATATTCAAACAACTACAAAGTAAATGAAGACTTGTGTATAAAAGACATCATTGGGCACATACCATATATAGTTCAGCACCATGCGTGGGTTTTCCATCCTTTCCCGTGTGACAAGCAATCCATATATCAGTGCGTGTGACTGGTTCCCCTTCAGGGTTCTACTCAACCTATATACTTGAAAGATTAGTCTCAGCCTATATAGTTAAATGGTTATTATTGTACTAGTAGCTAGAAACTCAATTACCATTTCATACTCTGCTTCTGCAGCACTCTTTTGGCCACCCCCCCCCCCCATACATACTTTGAAGCCTTTTTGTTTTTGGCATTTTGGGCTCTAATTGCCTTCGCTTTAGGGGTGCTCTCATAGCGAACAAACTCCTTCCAATCCTCCTCTCTTACACCATTTGGAACATGCTTCTCTTATTCCTCAATGGTAGGATACTTATCCAAATAGTCCTTCCTAAGATCTGCCTTGAACCTTCTGAAATATTCTGGCATTTTCAAATGCACACTCCTTTTCACATAATTTGGGATGTCGTATTCACGCTGCAAATAAGCCATTGAGATATAAGTTGACAATAAAATAAGACATTATGAAAATCAATGATGTAAAATCTCACCTTGAGGCCAGTCCACACATCCTCTTTGTAATTGTCAGTAACATGGTGTCAACCCTTGAATTTGATGGGCACAAGGGTTTCAACAAGCTTTCCAATGTGTTTATTGAAATTTCTAGCACCAGGTCCAACTGCTAAACCATGGACATTGAGCTGTATGGTCTTTTTAACTTCATTGTCATCATTTGTAGATGTAGTGACATCATTGGTGGAGAGATTGCCACGAGTACTATCCATTTCTATCAATGACATTATAGATATTAACCATTATCAAACAAAAAGAAATAAGAAACAACTATGTAGTCTATAACAAATAGTTGAACACGGGACTACTAGGTTTCAGAAAGCAAACTAAACTTATAGTCTAGAACAGATAATTGAACATAGAAGAAAGAACATACAGAAATAGTAAAACACTCAAATAAAAATAGACAAGAATAACAATAATCATTTGAAGATAATTCTTTAAACAGTTCAAGAGAACGGTGTCGATACTAGGTTACCGCTAGTATAACGAGGTGTTCATCCAAGAATTGTTTTGAAAAAACAAATAAAAATAAAGATATGATTTTATTGACACTACCTCCATCTTTCCAATCAGTTTCAGTTCATCTGATACCAATTTTGCACCCAGGACTACTAGGTTTCAGAAAGCAAACTAAACTTACAGTCTAGAATAGATAGTTGAACACATGAGAAAGAACATACAAAAATTGTAAAACATAGATAAAAATTGACAAGAATAACAATAATCATTTGAAGATAATTCTTTGAACAGTTCAAGAGAACGATGCCGATACTAGGTTACCGCTATTATAACGAGGTGTTCATTCAAGACTTGTTCTTAGAATTGTTTTGAGAAAACAAATAGAAATAAAGATATGCTTTTATTGACACTACCTCCATCTTTCCAATCAGTTTCAGTTCACCTGATACCAATTTTGCACCCAGGACTACTAGGTTTCAGAAAGCAAACTAAACTTACAGTCTAGAACAGATAGTTGAACACGGGAAAAAGAACATACAGAAATAGTAAAACACAGATAAAAATTGACAAGAATAACAATAATCATTTGAAGATAATTCTTTGAACAGTTCAAGATAACAGTGCCGATACTAGGTTACTGCTAGTATAACGAGGTGTTCATCCAAGAATTGTTCGTAGAATTGTTTTGAGAAAACATATAGAAATAAAAATATGCTTTTATTGACACTACCTCCATCTTTCCAATCAGTTTCAGTTCATCAGAGATATAATATCCTGAGGAGTCTAGCTGTGTAATTGCAAGTTTTGCTCCCTGAAGATTGCGTGAGATTGGTTCGACAAGTTAGGTTTCAATATTACAGGGCAATGTTCAAAGGGTTACATACTTCATAGCTTAATTTTTTCTAGGATTTAAGTTTAACGTAAAGTTGTTTACTATTTTAGCAAACCAATCTCGAGGGAGTTTAATGTAAATTGCACAAAAATGGGTGAAGAGAAATAAGATAATGGTGAAGACTAAAGACAATAAAACATTTTCCAACCAAAAATATTTTTCGTATCAAGACATGTCGTTTTCTTTCTTTATCTTCCTCAAATAAAGAAATTCCTTACCTATACGAATTCTCTCCTACAAATAACGGTACTATTAGGTTAAACATTATTAATGCCTGACAAAAAATATCAACAAAATCAACATAATGCAAAACTCTTTCAAATTTTGTCCAAAATATGTCCTAGAACTGTGCATCAACCAAGTTGAAATCCTAAGGAGGGAAAATCAAAAAAGGGAAAAGTCTAATACATCTTAAATAGTCAGTAGGTTATAGTGATTACTCAAAAGCAATAGCTGTAAAGCCATTAACCTACTAATATTTACATCCTCTTCCATTATGTTTGCTTCTTTTTTTTTCAATCATTTTTTAAATGGCCTTATATAATATACATCAAGTAACTACATTAAAGTTGGCCATAGATCAATAGAGCATATATAAACACACCTAATGAATGAGTGAGACAATCAAACTTGGGAAGTCAACTTACAATGTGAAAAAGAAAGTGCAAGTAAGAAGAGAAAATGTCAATATATTCTGTCAGATGCATTAAATCCATAACTATGCAACTTCCCAATCCCATAATAAAATTTTGAATCAGAAAGAAAAAGAAAAGTCATTGGTGAACCATAAAATGTCAATGCTCGGAACACCAACAATTAAAGCCATTTTTATATTAAAAACATGCTTCGTTTTGTTACTATCCAAATGATCGACCCAAAAAAAAACTCGCAAAGTGTATCTCAATTTCTATCACTAGTGTGTATTACCATTATGCGTTACTATACCATATTACCATTTGACAAATGATTGCGGATGCTCTTACATTGCTTCACCATTTCACCACTAAGTCTCAGGGTGCTAATATGAATTTTCGACCAACTGGTTCATGCACCTCACCACACCTCAACAAAAACAAAACGCGTTCAACAATTAAAATATGTTTTGATCTAAAAAACATCTATTACCTAAATATTCATGGGGAATATTTTAAAGCAGAACAAGGAATAGTAGAAAAATCTTCCCTTTTATTGTTTTTGCTTTTCTTTCAAGAGAGTTGGTCTTTGCCACATTCAAAAGAGAATACCTATATTAGGGATTCTTTAATATGAAGTGCATTGAGGGAAAAATATATTTCACTACTGAAACCC
The DNA here is from genome assembly GCA_003290165.1 of Berberis thunbergii. NCBI lineage: Eukaryota > Viridiplantae > Streptophyta > Magnoliopsida > Ranunculales > Berberidaceae > Berberis > Berberis thunbergii. The sequence goes on along the minus strand of QNQO01000342.1, from coordinate 880,551 downwards.
ATATGCACACCCTTCACCCTTTTCACTAGCTCCATTACACTAATCCCATACAAAAGGTTGGACAAGTATCTTAACTAAAGCTACAGAATCATGACTGATTGCAATCTCTGAAGAAAAATTTGGAAAGCTTTCTGTGCAATCCTTGGTTGTCTTAACATAGATTAGATGTAGTAGGTACTAGGTATTGTTGCCAATATTTTCTTAGAACTCCGAGTACTTGCCTGTAAAATGAATTCTTCTTGTCAAGGTTTGAAAACCTATCTAGGGATAGTTAAAGTAGACGAGGAATTTAGGAATTACGCTTGGATTTGTGCACCTATTTGGGGATAACCATAGCAAATAACTAACCAAATTTTTGTGTGTTTGTTTGATGAACTATTAAGCAGGAAACTAAACAGATTCACTTCTTCTTCTTTCTCTTCACACACTCCTCTGCTCCTCTCTCTCACTCTGATTTTCTAACAAACCCAAAAATGAAAGCATCAACAAACATTTCTCAAACAATCAACACTATCATGCATCAACAAAGGGCTAAAACATTACTTCGATCTAACATGTCTTGAAAAAATTCAAAAAAAAAATTCAAGAACCCAAGAAGTAAAAAACAAATTCATTACCAGACCAAGCTGTTCCCCGACCTAAAAGATCTTCTACTAATTGATTATGATTCACTTCTTCTTTCTCTTTACACTCTCCTCTGCTCCTCTCTCTCACTCTGATTTTCTAACAAACCCTAAAATGAAGGAATGGAAGGTTCGCCAAAACGTGAAAGTCTTCTCCACAATCTGATTTGAATCGAAAATGGAGCTCCTCGATCTCTCCTCTGCGCAAATTTTTTTCGCCAAAGCGCGAAACTGCTCTCCTTTCCATTGTTTTTCCCCAATTGTTTTTGCCAAATCGCGAAACTGCTCTCCTCTCCACTGTCTGTTTTTCCCCCAACTTTTTTCGCCAAAGCGCAGTCTCCTCTCCACTTTCTGTTTTTCCCCAATTTTTTTTCACCAAAGCGCGAAACTGCTCCCTCCAAAGCGCGAAACTATTTTCGCCAAAGCGCGAAAGTAAAAATCTTATAGCTACGGTTTTAAACCGTTGGCAGTTATAGCCACGGTTTTAAACCGTGGCAACCCTTTTGGTGTAGTGTTTTTGGCCAGGTTTTATTTTTTTTAGCCACGGTTTTAAATCGTTGGCCGTGATAGCCACGGTTTTTAGCCGTGGCCACCTCCCTGTAGCTAAATAGGCCTTTTGGTGTAGTTATTAGAATAAAATATAATAATCAAAACACTAACATATATAAATTAAGGGATATATTGTTTAATAATTACGTGAATATCAGCAGTGGTACAAGAGGTTTGATACTTTTATGATTGAGCAGGGATATCCGAGGAGTCAGTATGATCCTTGTATATTAACACAGAAACTCAAGGATGAGTCTTTCATGTTTCCATGCTCATTGCTGCTATGAGCATGAAAAAAATTGATAAATTGAAGTTGAAACTTAGCATGGAGTTTGAGATGAAAGATCTTGATTTAGCGAAGACGATACTTGGGATGGAGATAGTGAGAGATAGGAAGAAGGGCAGACTAACATTGTCACAGAGACAATACTTAGATAAGGTTATTCAATGTTTTGACATGGATACGTCTAAGCCGGTAAGTACTCCTTTTGCTGCTCACTTTAAGCTCTCAGGTAAATTGTCTCCTAGCACAGAGGATGAGAGGGAATACATGTCACAGGTTCCCTATGCTAGTGCAGTTGGTAGTCTTATGTATGCCATGATCTGCACACGTCCGGATATCATTCATGCAATCAGTCTGGTTAGTAGGTTGATGTCAAGCCCGGGAAAACAACATTGGCAGGCAGTGAAGTGGATATTGAAATATCTTCAGGGCACGTTGGATGTTGGTTTAGTATATGAGAGAAGAGATGTGTCAAATATGATCCGAGGTTATGTAGATTCGGATTATGTTGGTGATTTTGATAGGAGCCGATCGACTACAGGTTATTGTTTTACATTAGCTATGGGTTCGGTGAGTTGGAAGTCTCAGTTACAGTCTACAGTTGCTTTGTCTACTACTGAAGCATTGTACATGGTTCTATCAGAGGCGGTGATAGAAGCCATCTGGCTTTGAGGCTTGGTTAGTGATTTGGGTGTTTCTCAGGATGATGTGACAGTCAGAGTGTTATCCATTTGGCGAAATACCAGGTTCATCATGCCCGGACGAAGCACATTGATGTGCGATATCATTTTCTGAGGGATGTCACCGGGGATGGTGAGGTTCTCTTGGATAAGGTGAGAACTAAAGACAACCCAGCTGATATGTTGACAAAAGCGGTTCCAGGGATCAAGTTTGAGCATTGCCTCAACTTGATTAGGCACTCTCAGTGTTGACGCTTCAAGGGGGCAAGGCCCTTAAGGGCATGATGACGATTCTTGTGACTGAGTAATGGGCCTTGGCGTATTTTCATGCCAAGGTGAAGATACTTATGAGGTTGTTTGTGATGTTTGTGAAGTGGCTTGAAATTGTTCACCGAGGTGGAGATTGTGAGACAAAGAAGGATTTAGAGTCATTCCCAAATAAGGACTCATAGTCTTTTGTGGATTGCCTCCCAAATTTCAAGGACATGCATGGACTACGAGTCCCAATTGTGTGGGATTCAAAGTCATACAAGGACAAGAGGTTCTCTCTTTATAACAACATGCAAACACAAAGATTAGAAGAAAGACATTCAACACATGCAAATAAGATAATATAACACAACAATAACGCAGCAGCAACGTCAAGTTGGCAACAAATATAATGATGAAACATAGCAGCAGTGTGGCGTGAAATGGGCTACAATAACGGCGTAAAACATGCTATGAGTTTGGCGTGATTCGGTGTGTGTGCAGTGTGAAACAATAGCCAAGTAGAAGGATTGGAATCGAGTGATTTCGGGTGTTCTTCATTTGCGAGTTTCGTCAAACTTTTGGTGGTATTGTTTGCTTGAGATTGGGTAATCTCAAGAATCATTGCTTGACAACGTTGTAATCTTCAAGTAAGTGTTTCCATATCAATAAAATAGTTACAGAGTCGTCGTCCATGGAGTAGGCAAAATCGAACCACGTAAATTTCAGTATCGTCTTTATTTTCTGCATATTGCTTATTGTTTGTTATTACTTGCATAGTGTTTTTAGCCATTCACTATCACCATCTAGGTCCATGACTTGTGTTAGAATTATTTGCATTAGCAGGTATTTCCCTTTCAAATGAGTTGGGGGGTGGGGGCGTCGCGCATTCTTTGATCCACTATACATAGCAACGATATTGTTCCCAACTTAAACAACACTTATCGGGTGAGGCCTTCCATCTGGGCCTAGATGGTGTGAGATTTTTCCCAAAATGCCTCATTTCTATTAGGGAGTAGACCATCTCCTTATAAACATTTGTGACAACTTTTCCTTATTTGATATGGGACTATTCAAGCCAACATTTTTCAACAATCTCCACCTTGAAACGAATCGTCACACATCCTACAATCCATCCACTGGCCTGCAACATCTCGAAATACACCTCCTCCTTGAATCTCCACCTAGTCATAACCTCCACAGTAACTCCACCTCATCTGGACTTGTAGGATACTTTCGGACACCACCTCAGCAAGGATCTGGAGCCTAATCTAGATCATTCATCTGGCGGATCGCGCACCTGCGATACTCCACCTGGTCTGACTCGCTGCCCTATGCCTACGCATATCCCCTGTGCCTGCACCTCCACTTCCACCTCACCGAGCGAGTCCCAGCGGAACCATCGGCTCTGATACTAGAGTTGGGGGGTGTCGCGCATGCGCACATGCACTTGCGCGCACCCCTTGCTATTAGGGAGTGTACCATCTCTTTTATAAACCTTTGTGACAATTTTTTCTTACTTGATGTTGAACTATTCAAGCCAACACTTTCCCAACAAACAAAACATCTCATCTTCAGGCTTCAGCTATTAAAAGGAAGAGCCAATCAAGAGAATTGGAGAAACACTACAACGAAACCTAGATGGATAGAATCATGGAGACAAGAAATTTTTAAATAAATAAATAAATCTAGCAATGTTGAGCATAATTGTGATTGGAAAGGATGATCAATTATTTGCTTTGGATTGCTACAGGAGACCTAAACTGTCTGCCTGTTTCATTGCTTTGTGTGTGTGTGTCTACATGATCTAAATTACTCTTCGTTTTCCTTGGGGAGTAAACAATTCATTTTATTGTTAACATTTGTTTAGTCAATTTTCTAAAATAAAACCACAAGCGGACCTAGAATACAGGCTTCTCTCCAAGCACAAGTTCTTTTATGATAGCACCCATGTCGTCAGCACATGAGAACATGTGACCTTCGTTTTTTAACTCGGTATACTGAATCCATGGTAGCTTTTCAGCAATGTAGCGTTGCAAGGTAATGGGCACAAGAAAATCTTGGTCCCCTTGCCATAGGTGAATGGAATCTTCAAGAAATGAATTCTCGAGGTCCATGGGGTCAAATTCCCAACTTCCAAAACCAACTATCATATCCCGATGGAATCTTTCAAATACGCCTTTGTTGGGTAATTTGGTCCTGAGAACAAATGAATTATGTTAGATGAACTAGTCCAACATGGAAATGAAAGAAAATAGTTAAGATTATATACCTCATAAGATGTGCTTTGTTTTGTGTTGAACTCTCTACTGCAAAAGATAAAATATGTGGAGAAAAAAAAAATTTATTGGTCAGAAAAGATTATTTATTGGCAAATGATGTATGCAAATTCAAGACTTGTATCCTGAAGGTTTAAACTATACTGAATGGAAAAGTTTCTTACATGAAGTTAATTCAAGACCTGGAAAAGTTTCTTACATAAATTTTAGAAAGGGGATTGGAAATTTAGAATGTAATATCAAGTGATGCAACCTCTGCTCCCTTGAAGAGGATTGGGATTAGGTGATTTGACTTAGGAAAATTTGAAAGGCACTTGCTCTAGATTGGATTGTTTCTTTTTAAAGCAAACAAGAAACTTCTCAAGTAAACCTCTCTAAGGATATCCAAAGTAGATGAAAAGAATGGATGTTGCAATTCGTAAAGTATGTGCAAACATATACAAGCATTCAACTCATTATTAAATACAATTGATCTAGATTGGAGTATCACTATAAGTAAAGAGGAAAATAACCTTTTTTTAAGGTTTTGAAAAATAAGCAAAAAAGAATCCCTCAAATTTACTCACTTTCCACTACATATTTTGATGATGCTAACATCCTGCACTAAACAAACAAGGCAAGAGCACGTACACATTCACAAAGGAAAAAAGAAAAAATGGAAAAAAAAAGGTCCTTCTAATTCACACATTCTCCAATACTCCTCTGATGATGCTAAACTAAAGTCCTAAACACATGAGAAACAAAGACGCCCACATGCTTAAAATTTTCCCTCAATTTCCTGCACAAAGTATATGAGAAAAACTTTTTTTTCTCTTTATATGATGTCACGCCCCGATTTTCGAGAAAAACGAAAATCCTAAAATTCACGTAGGAAATTCCGTTTTCCCAAAACTCGGGACGTGAAATTCAATAACGACAGAAACATTTAGCAGCAATGACAAAAGTATATTTTAGAAAATAGGAACAAACTAAAAATTTTAATAAAACTCTAACCAGAAAATACTGATGTCGCTAGCCCCACTAGCGAAACTCCCGTAACGCTGCTCAAAAGTCCCTGAACCTGAAAAGCTAATTGGCTACATTCCCAAAGGAATGTACCCAAGAAGCAAAAGCTCACTTGGGTCAGCAATATAGCTGGTGTGAGAAATCTTCATCCCAAATATCAATAAAATCGCACGTGATAAACATCAAGCGAAACACAAACAACAAACCATCACACCAATAGATAGTTCCTCAACGAGGCAAAGGTGTGATGCAAGAAAACACAGTCCAAAGAATTTAGTTCCTCAACGAGGCAAACATATCATCATCCTAATATGTAAATATGCATTTACCTGTACTTACCCTATAGGAGTTGACTATGGCAAGTCGGACCTGCAGATATATTAGTGGACTTGCCATCCTGCATAAAAAGAATTAGAAACAATACAACGTCATTTATTCTTTTTATTTGAATTAGGTTCATCTTTTTAACGGATTGATCACTTAGACGATACCACATTCGCACGACCTCCATGCCGAACATACATGCTCGTATGCCTCTCTCATATAAAGGAGGACTACTCCGTCATCCATGCCCAAGTGGTGACATCACATACAGGCATGCATCGCGGATACCCCTAACTATATGAGTATCAAAAGCCACCCTTGGGCTATCAATGCGCATAAACTCACGTCACATTTTTTACGGATAAATATCAAAGCCTATTTTAGGCATACAATCCACCACATTTCGGCAAGACTAACCCGAAGGTTATTTTAGTTTCTCTAGTAAGAAATGGGTGCCCCAACTCCGCAAGACGACCCACTGGTCATTTAGTTTCTCTAGTAAGAGAGGGGAAATAATAAACAAAAGAGATGTGGTAGTTCTAAGTGATACAAGCCCAAGTGATTTATATTTTCAGAAATCCAGGTGTACCAATATCATTTATTTTTCATATTTCAGAATTCTTCTACAATGACATTTTGTCATACATGAATTGATTCACAATCTATTCACCCACATTTTTGGGGAAAACATAGCATATTCATTAATCATGCTATGTAACAATATGGCAATCAAGCCACTCCTTGATTCAAATATCCAAAATCTTCATAATGCATAAACAAGTCAATATGCATACAAATCTCCAAATTTATCACAATGCATTAATATTCATCAACCATTCAAACACCAACCAAACAAAATCACACCCAATCAATAAAATGGTAAACATGGGTGACCCCAAACATGAACCCAGCAAGCTAGGAAAATCTCACACATCAAACAGATCAAAAATATTGGAGATCAAGCGTTTGCAGCACAAAACACCACAAATAAGGCAACCTCATTCTCAAACATGCCTAAAATCTCACACTTGAATTACCTGAAATGAAACCCGTCATTTCCATACAAGCAATATACATACAGTATACATATGCACCGAACAACACAAAACTTTCAATCGCACATTCAGAGCTATTTAATAAACATGGCATCAAATATAGGATTCAACAGTAAAGAAACAAGGGTTTTGCAAGAATCAGGGAATAAGAAAACTCACAGTAAAAGAGAAAGAATGAAGAAAACTCACCTATTCAGTCTCTCCATCCAATGGTTTGTCCTCTGGAACATCAGATAAAGAACGATCTGCAGTAACATTTGGTGCAGATAATGGAGATCTATTATCTCCACCAGTGACAGTGAAATAACCAGCAATATCTATAGACTCCACATCTTTTAATTCTTTACTTCCATTAGCTGATAATGTTTTAGATGGAAGAGATCTCCAAACAATGGAAGAAATAGTCCCTAGTCTTGATGTTAAAATTGCAAGCAAATCCAAGCTCAAAATAATAGATGAAGGGAAAGGAGACCCTTCCACTTGGGGCCTATCATGGAGAGCAAATAGATCTCGCAGCCGGTGAATTACTTAATACGAAATCACAAGCTCTAGAAAACCTTCCTTCATGTGGAATTGCCTATCGTCTGAACAGATGTGACCAATAATTGATGTAACAGTCCATAGGGAACCCTCTAACACTTCAGAGACTGACTCAAAATTCTCAACAGATGTTCTGCTTGACAGTGAACTGGAGCTTCCAGAGATATTCAAAGATGCTGCAATCTTTATATAGTTCTCAATAGCTACAGAGAGCATGGGGATTATTTTTCATCACCATCCGACTTCATTCCCTATACAATATCCTCCGACAACTCTGTGTCTAAATGGTTCTCCTCAAATATCATCTCAGCATCTTTCATAATGCCCTTCCTCACAAGATCTTCGTCATCATTGGCCGACATCATAACAAATGGAATGTTCATCTCAATCCCAATCTGCTCAAGAAACTCAAACCCATCAATTTCCATCACGTTATATGCCCTTAAACGCCACCAATCGCAGCTAACAAACAACACTTTGCAGCCACCAAATCATCACCCCACAGCCAACAAACACCCTGTTTTCTTAAGAATCTTGACACCACCAAAGTGATTTAATGACTCTTTTAGTTAAACAAAACAAACATCCCCCAAATACATAACTTTGATTCATTGCCAACTCCATTGATGGAATAGCAAAATCCAAACTTATCAACTTCAATGACATTGGACCTTAAATGGTTGATGGTTCCATAAGAATGGATTCGATCTTACAACTCTATAGGGACTGAGCAGAGAGACCCAAACTTTCTTCCAACAAAAGAAAATTCAAAGCACCTACAACAAAGCATTGAATCCAAGTACTTGTTGGGTGTTGGGTATGTATTATTCATCAAAGCCACCCACTCCACTCTCCTCTTCATCTCACCATCACCGATCACCCATATTGACACCATCTCACCCTCTCTGTTGCTTGGAATCATCACGCCATCTTCTGATCAGTTCTCGCTCTTTCACGACTTCTTTCATCGCCATCTCTTCTTTTATTTTCCATCACAAAATAGAAATAACCATCATGATCCGATCATTCGATTTTCTTTATTCCTCCATCGAAATCTCCATTCACTATCCTAAACATTGCTTCTTCTCTTCTTCAGCAGATGGTGGAGATGATGATGGTGATGATGAACTCATTGTCGTCGGATCTCTCTCTCTCTCTTCCTGCTTCGGCTTCGCCTCCTCCTTCCATTCTTGCCACGCTGCTACCAAGCAGCACCACCATTCCCATTGTCGCCATCGAAAAGAAAACACAAGGGAAGGAGAAGGAGAAAAGAAGAAGGAAGGAGAAAGAAAAGAAAAATAGGGTTTTCTCTTTATAGGGTGGGTGGCTATTCGCCCCCACTGAACTTCTGAAAGCACCCGCCCTTTAACTCACCAAATAAAACCCTAATTTTGAAATTCACATTCAATTAAATGTAACCCTATTTTATTTAATTCAAAATAAAATAAATTAGTTTAATGAAATTCAGGGGTGTTACATTATACACACGTTAAATGGAATCTCGTCTCGAGATTCAGAAGGTAAGAAAGTTGACTGAATTTTGAAAAATACTAGTTGTCAAACAAAAGAAGATTTTAAATCACAAATTTCAATTGAATTTTTGAAACATAAATTATTTATTGTTAATTGAAAAGTAGGGGTGTTACATATGAGCTGCAAGATTTGTACATATCTATGATTCCCAAACAGCTTAATACTTGACGAATATCTCTTTTTGTTACTAAATGAAGTTAAATAGTTGGTATTCTGACTACAATTTGGGGAGAAATAATTAACTGATAACTTTTTCTGCCTGAAAGCTTTGGTAACAGCTTTCTATCTAGAGTAGAATAAATATCAGTTTTCTTGCTGCAACACTTGAAGAAGAGAACCATTTCTTAGCGATTTTGTCTTTCTATACTGGTATAGCAAAAATATTGTAATCGTCATCGATGTTTGCTAAGGATTAACTAGTATAAAACAAACTAGTACCATATATCATATTAAAAAATTTCAGCATAATTCATATGAAAATTGAAACATGGTAATTTTCGAATGATGATAACTCCATCAATATAATATGTTTTCATCGATCAACTCTCCAATGGAAACTCAAAGAAAGATCTATTTATCCATTTTATTTATTCAATCTACTAATGTCTCGTGTGGATTTAATTTGATCGGGCGGTGTACCAATTTTAACATATTTTCCTTAAGTTTTCAGCCTAGTTCAAACGAAAATTTTATTGAATTAGGGGTTTTTTTAATGATGATAACACCGTCAATAACATTTCGTTTTCAACAAATCAACTACCAAAGGAAGCCTCGTAGAATGGTCTCCCTATACATATTAATAATTAGTTAATTATGTTGAATGATTTTGAGATAAATGGTTATAAAACTAACATTTACCATAGAGAGAGTATGAGTAATTAATTTCAAACTGAAGACAAGAAGGAAGAAGATGATAAAGTATTTGAATTTTAACTCTCCTAGAAATCGGTGCACTTACATGTAAGAGATTGTCTCAAAAATATCAAATGCGAAAAATGATATCAAAGTCTTTTCCACGTCTTAATATCAATTTAGAAAGGGTTTGCTAATTCGATATCAAAACAATATTTTTGGTAACTACTAGTATTTTTTCAAGAATTTTTCCTTCTACGCATAATCAATTTCAAAACATGACATTGATATACTAATGAATAAATATAAAATTAGAAAGTCAGACATCTCACATAATCTTAGCATATATAGGCTAATGGTTAAATATAACATCAGAAAGAAGATTATCTCACCTCACTTTGCTTGGCATCTTTGATAACCACGAAAGATGGTGTCAATAATAATAACTACTCTTAAGTAAGCTATAGAGAATAACTCTTGGATTTTTAAGACTTTAAATTGTGAGCTTTATTTAAAGTTTGCCTAAGTAGACACGAAAGCAACAACTTCTATATCATCATGCTTCTTCAATTACAACATCGTGCTTATTCAATCGCACCATCATGATTCTTTAATCTTATCACATTCAGTCTTGTCCATTTTCTCGTGTTTATTCAATCCTATCCACGTCGTCATATTTCTTTGATCCTATTCACATTTGATCTTATCTGCATTGTCGTGTTTTTTCGATCATATTCACATTTGTTCTTATCTACATCTATCATATGCACACTTCGTTTTATCCATCTTTGAATCTTATCCATAGTTTATCTTATATATTTCCAAATCTTAACTGTAATTGATTTATCCGTATCATCGTGTTTCTTCAATCCTATCTAGAATTGATCTAATGCATTTTGATTATTATCTGCATTGTAATTCTTCTGTCTTGTCACACTTTTGCATCATCGTGTTTGCACAAGCTTAACTGAACTAATTAAGATATTTATGAAAATAAACTTATGTGAAAAAATATAGTACCTGATTTTCAGGGATATGTTACATATTTGAAACTGATTATTGTAATATTGTAACTCGAAACAAAAACCTCTCGATCTTAAACCAATTATTAAAAGTTATTGGAACACCTAAAGAACCCACAAAGGCTCCACATTCTCCATTCTCCCTTTTATCATCCATCTTCAAGCTTTGCTTCTTCCAAATCACACTAACAAGTTTCTAAAGTACATAACAAACTGAAACTAGAGTTAAAACAACCTAAAGAATGATGAAATTTACAATGTCTAAAAGTGCAAAAAGTTGACAAGAGTGGACATGTGTGTACTAGAGAGGATTGATAAGTTTTTTGGGTGAAAACTTGCCTAAATTTAGTTTATTTTAGCAAGCAGTACAAAGAGAGTTTTGTGAAAAAAATCATGGTGGTCTGCATTGTTTCCTAGGGTGTAGCAGTTTTCTTTGCTTGATTGTGCTATTGGATACCTATATTATAGTGTAGCAATAAAGATTGTGAGATTAATATAAACATTTTGATTTGTTGTGGGTTGATCATAAAGATTATTATGATCATAAAGATGATTAGGTGGTCGAATCAATGAGACAGCGTACATGTGGGATTCATTGATGGCATAACTTTTATCAGGCAATTCTTCTTTAATATTTTGTGAATTTTGCTAGGGCATTGGTCTTTTTTTTTCCATGTTTTTGAAAAATCAGAAAGTTGGTAAGAAAGAAGAAATTTGCTAAGGATATAACATCCTCACCGTACAGGTGCTTAATTAGACCGAACATGTTATAATTTGTAGTAGCCATGGTATCTACTTCCCTATTGCTAATAAAATCTCAACAATTAAACTTTTGGTGAGAAAATATACCCTAGTTGGTTCCTTTTTCTCCATGGAATCCATACTAGGTTATAATCTCTCTCTAGTTTCCTCTACAAAAGTTCAACAAAGGTTGAAAGTTAAAAAAAGTTCTTCAGTTAGCACTTCTATTACAAACACATCCTATAACACATACATGCTAGCAGCTGCGCTGCCGAATGTGGCTGACTGATGAATAATATTACAACTAATCCTAGTTACCATTATTCTTTGCAATTAGGGGTGGGCATGGGACGAGATTGGGACGAGATAGACCCATCCCTATTCCATCTCGTTCATACGGGATCGGGACGGGACGGATCAGCGTGTTTCAAATTGACCATGCAATTTCAATAACTAAAATAGATCTTTAGCAGATTGCATGTTCACACATAACCATGCTGAAAATGAAATAATAAACCAAAATGCAATCAACTAAACATAATGTAACCTATGCCATAATAAGCACATGAAGCTGTCATTGGACTCACTCACAGAGTTTAATTTTCATGCATGTCTATCCTTGCAAATGAAATGATACTAGGAAACCATTAAATTGTATTATAGGTTGAGAATCCAAAGTTTTCAATGAAATCGAATGTACCCTAGTTAAATACAATTAAACAAATTGGTCTTCAAATATGAGTTGATAGCTTAACGACATTGAGAATTTTAGATGCTAAAATGTTATATGCATCAGGGAATTTGTATGGGCATCCAAATATTGCAATCCTAAAATAAATAAATAATAAATATTGAAAAATTAGTTCGGGACGGGACGAAATTTGTATGGGCTGATATAGGTTGAGTATCCAAAGTTTTCAATGAAATCGAATGTACCCTAGTTAAATACAATTAAACAAATTGATCTTCAAATATGAGTTGATAGCTTAACGACATTGAGAATTTTAGATGCAAAAATGTTATATGCATCAGGGAATTTGTATGGGCATCCAAATATTGCAATCCTAATATAAATAAATAAATAATAAATATTGAAAAATTAGTTCGGGACGGGACGGGATTGGCAGGATTGAAAATCTTCATCCCATCTCATCCCATTCTAGATCGGGACGGAACGGGATCGGGATAAAATTATTCAATCCCATTAAAACCCGAAAAATCGGGACGGGACGGGATCGGATCGGAAACGAGATTGCGGGATGGGATGCCCACCCCTATTTGCAATTAGTACAAAAATAAATAAAAGAACTTCTCCAGCCATAACCAATGGAAAAGATAATACAAATAAATAAATAAATAAATATATAAATAAATAAATCTCTCCAATTGTTCACTTTTTTTTCCATCGAAACTTTTATTACATACAATACAATTTATTTGGGGTTTAACATCAATTCCAGGTTGACATCGTTTGTTTTAGGTTTTTTGTATATGCGTCGTTCACCAGTTGCTAAATACTTTAGCACGGCCTGCTTTGATCAAAACTGGTACCAGTGTACTGGATCATCGTAAAACTGCATAAACCAAACATTAGAGATGAGAAATGAAGTACAATATTAGTAAATATACAAAAGTTCATACGGAAAAAAAATTACCATGATGAATAACAAAATTTTACAATTAAATCAGCACTAGCCTTTAATTGTATAACTTCCCTAGCAAATTTAAACATTTTTACATTACCAAATTTTCAAAATAAATGATTGTGTATACCCGAACATAATATACCAAATTATCAGCGTTTGTCTTGGCCTACGTTTGAATCCCCAACCTTCTGGCAACCAGCCCAGACGTTTGGCCTCCTCTCCTTAGGCTGGTACCAAGGTAGGCCTTTCTGCATTATTTTCACCTTGACTCGTCAAGTGAAGTTGATCAAGGGTCTCTCCTTCTGTATTCGGAGGTTTGAAATGTGGATCAAATTCCACTGGTACTTCTGCAAGGAGTTCTTCACTGACTGCATAAGAATCCATGATAGTTTTCTCAGATGGTATTTAGGACTGTTAGACTATGTAAATTTGGGGTCGTGATTGTGAAACATTTCCGGCACATTATATAGGGATGTAGTTGTACTAATGTTTGCCAGATATAGAGAAGGTTCTTTGTAGGTTTTGAAAATATTTTGATATTAAAGGCATGACATTTATTTCAAAATAAAAATGGACTATTGAGAAAAGATTTGATTGCATCAGTCGAACAACGGGTTTGTCACAATCATGTGGTTCTCTACTGGTACTCAAAATGGCGGTGTAATTAGATTTGTGGTGTTTGATTTATGGTAATGTAAATTCAAATGAAATGAATGTGTACTGTATCAGCACTTTGTTTCTATATTCTATGGAATTTCAGTATATTTGGAAGATTTGTTGCCAAAAATATTACCGTTCAAGATTTTGAAGAGGGCCAGATTATCAGGTAGAATATGTTGCTAATATGTATAACAGTAGAATTTTATTTGTTTTTTTTAATGGTTACATGGTATTCTTGGTGATTTCTAAAGTTAAATAGTCAGAGAGTTAAGTTATAGATAAAAACAAAATAAAATTTCCAGGACCCGAAAAAAAATCAGATGTTTGAGAGTACTGTTTTACACGGTTTTAAGTTTTTATTCCGAATCATTAGTCTTAAAATGCCAAAAGTCAATGGAGATGATTAAATGGGTTTTCTTTCTGGTTTTTGTGTCAAATCGAGTATTATAAGCGGATAAATTGACTTTTAGAGAAATTCAGATAATCTAACAGTTGATTATCATGCAGAAGTGTCATCTTGGGGTATCAGCTTGGCGGTATGCATGTGGTGGATGGAATCACATGTCCAATGTTCGAACCTTGGCGGCGACATCTGGGGTGGGAAGGGTTAAGAGATAATAAAATAATAATGATAATAATAATAAAAATTCAAATACATACCTTAACCGTCTCAATCTTCAATGGATGGTGGAGAAGTCCATTGTTCAAAACTATACTATTCGTAAAAGACACTCTGATGCTCAAGGCATGAAGGGCCTTGAGAATTAGACTGGATGCACATTTATAGACGCTCATTGTTTACTTGGTTTGATCATGGATATTATGATATATATATATATATTATTTTTAAAGGCGAACAGGGTTTTTATAGAATTTCAGAACCCATAGTCGCAAGCTGGGTTTGAACCCATGACCTAGTGGTATCATCTGCCAAGCTCTAACCTTTGAGTTGTCATGCCATTGGCAACCAAATTTATATTTTAATCGTACCCATATCTACGAAATATCACCCAAATCTACACTAATTACTTCAATCGATCAGTATTATATAATCTCTCCAAGCAGTTTTTGTCGAAGCGACATAAGTAAATAAATTTGCGTATATCATCAAATCTGAGTCTGGTTTTTGACAATTTATTAAATCAGATTGACTATGCCCAATCTAACTGGCCTGTTCAATTGACATTCCTTTGCTCCATGTAACCCTAATTGGCTTGGAAATTTTTTTCATTTTCATGTTTTTTTTTTTTTACCTTTAATTATGTTGGGCTAAACTTATAGTTCTAAATATACACAATCATCTACATTTAAATCTCTTGATTAAATTGAAAAAAACACACAATATCTATATAACAAAGCATAACCCTTGCATTAATATACCCAAATTTGGATAAACAAGGTCAAGTCTGTAAATACATTCTGATAAAAACAAAACAAATCATCCCATCTTCAGGCTTCAACTATTAATAGGAAGAGCCAGTCAAGAGAATTAGAGAAACACTGCAACCAAACCTAGATGGATAGAAACACGGAGACAAGAAATTTTGAAATAAATAAATAAATCTAGCAATGTTTAGCATAATTGCGATTGGAAAGGATGGTAAATAAATTTTTCGCTTTGGATTGCTACAGGAGACCTAGATTGCCTGCCTGTTTCATTGCTCTGTGTGTGTGTCTACATGATCTAAATTACTCACTACACCAAATTGGCACTTTTGTAAATACTCTAAAAACAGTATCACTTTTGAGATGTTACAATCCACCAAACAATTTTAAGTCAAAACTAAATTTACTCTAAAAATGAAAAACAGTAACAAAAAAAAATGATACAATAAGTTGGATCACCATGAATAGTATCACTTTTATAACCATACTCTTCATGGTGATACAATTATTGTATCATTTTATTTGTGAAAATGTGTAAAATTGTTAGGTGAATTGTTACACTTCAAAAGTGATACTGTTTTTTGGGTTGTTACAAAAATGTCAATTTGGTGTAGTGACTCTTTATTTTCTCTGGGGAATAAAACATTTATTTCATTGCTAATGTTTGTTTAGTCAGTTACCTAAAACAACAAGTAGACCTAGAATACAGCTTCTCTCCAAGCACAAGTTCTTTTATGATAGCTTCACCCAAATTAGGCATATCAATAACTCAAAAGTAAACATTAATTACAAGTATACTTATGGGTTAATTTGCATTTGGGTCATATGGTTTGCACCAGTTTTGAGTTTGATTCCCAATTTTGTCAAACTTTGATTGTAGATAAGACCATGTTGATCATCAACTCTCCATTACAATTATAGGACCTAAACGCAAAACCAATATAATCTGTAGGACCTAAAGTCTAAATTTATCTCTACCAAAGTGAATAGTATTTCAAAAAAAAATTCATTAGATTATTGGACAGAGAGTTAACGATCAACGTGGTCTTGGGATGGGTTGACACGGGTCAGTGTCCGGCCTAAACCCGAACACGACTTGGTCCATGTAACAAGTCAACCTGAAATGACATGAAAATAAAAAAATAAAAAAATTTATATATATCTAATCCGAACCTGTTTAAATCATGTCGGTTTGTGTCATGTTATTGTATTTGGGCCAAATTGCCAGGTCTACATCCAATCCACATAATACATATCAGTATTATTCAAAATGTATTACACAACAGACAGACACTAGCTAGCCAACCCTAGTGTAGATGTTCTCGACATGTATATAACATGTTTCATATACACATTGTCATCGGCCCAATACATATAGCAACCCATATATGTATAACTAAATACCAACCAACCCTGAGGGTATATTATTTAGAGCATTAACTGAAGGGACGATTACAACATTTACAACATGAATTATAACGTACGTCTAACATATTTCATAAATAACATGGTTTATCATGACATAAATAACATGCATCCCGGCGGCACGCTTGCATTTAAAAAAATGCATCTAAATGCTAAAATCAGATGCATAGTTTGTAAGAAAGGAAAATTCAAGAAAAAACATTAAAAGTTCCCAAAATTATTGTTTTGACAGCCCTCTTGATTTGATGTTGAGTGACGTTTTTACCATTTTCTCCTATTGTTATTAAGAAAAAGGTAATTGATAAAAAGTTATTTTTGTTACACATATGTTCTTTATACTATTTGGCCCACCACTTGCAAAACTTCACTCCTATTCTCCTATCAACTTCTCTACCAAGGGTTCAAAACTCAATTAAAATATAAACCATTGAATTCTTCCTCCTTGTCTTGTTCATTGAAAAATTCCATTAAAATGAAAACCATTGTATTCTAAGTCGCTGGTTGTTGAAGAAGACCAAGTTTTAGTCTAGTCGTTGTTATTTTTTTATTCCCTAACCATCCTTATCAATTGTTCTTCATCATCTATTTGCATTATTTATCTTCTCTTCTCTCTCTCCATTTCTCCCATGTCACTCCATTTATCTTTTCGTCATTACTCGACCATCTAATTAGTTTCGACCTAACAACTTGAGTTTCAAATGGATCACCTTGAAGTGCTTAAGTTCATCTTTCAATTCTTATTAGGTAATATGGACTTTAGTCTTACTCACTTTGAATATACTATTTTAGCAAATAATAGAACGTTGTGCACTTGTGCGACTTAATAGAACAAATATATGTTATGTGTAGTTTGTTTAGCTTACAGTTGTACCATTATATGTATGAAAAAACACACCTATATGTGGTTTGGATGTCAAATGGGTGCATATGTTGCTCATACTTTGATTAATGAAATATTAAAACATATGTCGTGTCAATGAATCAACGCAAGTTTTTTAACATAGCATGTGGTATTAAATTACTTTACATTAGTTAATCCATAGTAAACACAGCTGACGATTACAATATTATTTCAATACCAGTAAAGAGCAAGATAGAACCAGTTCATAAATTATTTGGTTAATTAATACTTGACAGTTGACACCAATAAATATTTCAGTATTTTTTCCTTACCAGTTAATAGTCCAACGAATCCCTTCGATGGCCAACATTAATTTTTCGTTTAGGTTAATATGCATATTTTTATCAATTTAGTACAAAATCTGAATTTGAGACACCAACTTCAATTTTGTCGATAAATTAGTGATCAATTTAGTAACAATTACTAATGTAATTGGAGATTTTTCGCGTTCCATTATTTTGGTTCGAACCAATCCAATCAAATTCACAACTCAAATTTAATTAGATTAAAAGTTGAGTGTCAAAACAATTTCATTTTAACGATGACAATATACTAATGACAGATGACTTGTTGGACATGTCACCTTCCATATTTAGTTTCAGATATTAACTTTAATGTTTCCAATCCAATTCACAACTCGAATTTAGTTAGATTAAAAGTTCAACACCGAAACCATTTTCTTTCACCGGTGACTGCAATATATTGATGATAGATGACTCATTAGATGTGTTACTCTTCCATATCTAGTTTTGAAACGAAGAGCGTGATACTTTTTCTTTTGTGGGCTATGAACATATACTTCGGATTTCATGGATTACTTCGATATCTCCAACCCAATCTAATTCACAACTCGAATTTAATTAGATTAAGTGTGAGACCCTGAGTGGGCGGACCTGAGGTGAGGGTGGGGTTTCGAGCCCAACAGGCCGAGAGAGGTTGAACGTAGTCCCAAATTCTACTCGGTAATTTTTCCGCCAAAGTCATCTCCACGCAAGCACGGGCAGACTCCGGGCGTGATAAACATCGAGTATGATCATCCATGCGCAAAAAATCGCCAAAAGAGTTCACAATTGCTCTCAAAAGAAGGGAATGAAATAAATGCAAAGGCATGTGGGATTCATTGAAAGCGTAACTTTTATCATGCAATTCTTCTTTAATATTTTGTAAATTTTGCTAGGACATTCAAGTCTTTTTTTTCCATGTATTTGAAAAATTAGAAAGGTGGTACGAAAGAAGAAATTCGCTAGGGATATAACATCCTAACCGTACAAGTGCTTAATTAGATGGAACATGTCATAATTTGTAGGAGCCGTGGTACTTCCCTAATTTATTGCTAATAAAAACTCAATTTAAACTTGTTGTGAGAAAATATACCCTAATTTATTGCTCACCAGTTTCTAAATAGTTTAGCACTTCCTTCTTTGATCTAAACCGGTACTAGTGCATTTGATCACAGTAAAACTGCATAAAAGTATAAAACAAACATCCGAGATGAGAAATGAAGTACATTAGTAAATCGAAAATATACAAAGTTCATAGGGAACACAAAACATAACCGATAATGAATAACACAAAATTTTGACAATTAAATCAGCACTAGGTTTTAATTTTGAAACATCCCTAGCAAATTTCAACACTTTTACATCAACAAATTTTCAAAATAAATGACTGGATACCCTAACAAATATACGAGGTGAATTGCAGGATACAATTACCTTATCAGCGTTTCCATTTCATCGTGGCCTACGTTCAAATCCCCAACCTTCTGATAACCAGCTCATACGTTTGGCCTCATCTCCTTGGGCTGGTACCAAGGAAGGCCTTTTTCTGCATTATTTTCACCTTGACTCATCGAGTGAAGTTGATCAAGTGTCTCTCCTTCTGTATTTGGAGGTTTGAAATATGGATCAAATTCCACTGGTACTTCTGCAAGGAGTTCTTCACTGACTGCACAAGAATCCATGATAATTTCTCAGCTGGTATTCAGGACTGTTAGACTATGTGAATTTGAGGTCGTGGTTGTGAAGCATTTGGGCACATTATATAGGGAATGTAGCTGTACTAATGTTTGCCAGATTTAGAGAAGGTTCTTTGTAGATTTTGATATTAAAGTTATGACATTTATTTCAAGATAAAAATGGATTATCGAGAAAAGATTTGATTGCAACGGTCGAACAATAGGTTTGTCAGCAAAGCTTGTGGCAATCATGTGGTTCACTGGTACTCAAAATGGGCGGTGTAATTAGATTCGTGGTACTTAATTTTTGGTAATGTAAATTCAAATGAAGATGAATGTGTACTGTATTAACACTTTGTTTCTATTTTTTAAGATTTTCATTACATATGGAAGATTTGTTGCTAAACGTATCATCGTTTCTGGATTTTGAAGAGTGCCGGATTATAAAATAGAATATGTTGCTAAGATGTATACTAGTAGGATTTTTATTTTTTTTAATTATGGTTACATGGTATTCTTCGCTATTTCTAAAGTTAAATAGATAGAGGATCAAAGAGTTAAGTTATAGATAAAACAAAATAAATTTTCCTGCACCCGAAAATAATCATAAGTTTGAGAATTTTACAAAGTTTTTTTTATTCTGAATCATTAATCTTCAAATGACAAAAGTTGACGGAGATGATTTAAATGGGTATTTGTGTCAAATCGAGTATTATAAGCAGAACCAAGTTGCAAAACCTAGTTCGCTAGCCCCACTATTTAAATCAGGTTGTTGGCAATTGTATAGGTAGAGAAATTGTTGGAAAAATGTTGGCTTGAATAGTTTCACATCAAGTAAGGAAGAGTTGTCACAAAAGTTTATAAAAAGATGGTCCACTCTCTAATAGCAACGAGGTCTTTTGGGAAAAATCTCACACCACTTAGGCCCAAATGGAAGGCTCGAAATGGTAATGTTTAAGTTAGGGACAATATCGTTACTATATACAGTGGACCAACAAAGTGGTATTAAAGCAATTGTTGGGGGATTATTAGTGTGTAAAATTGACATGGAGAATAACAACACAATGATGATTAGCCTTAATGGATCTAATTATGTGATATGGAAAACAAAAATGAAAGATATTTTATACTACAAAGAGTTGTATGCCCCGATTGAAGGGGATAATGTCAAACCAAAGGATATTAAATAGAAAGGTCATTGGCCATATTAGGCAATGGCTAGATGATACAGTATTTCACTATGTGTTCGCTGAAATGTCTGCCCATTATTTTTGGACTAAAATGTAGAATTTGTATGAAAGAAAAATCATTGCAGACAAGGCCTTCTTGATTAGAAAGTTGGTGAATCTAAAATTGAAAGAAGGTAATTTTATTACTAAGCACGTGAATGAGGTGCAAAGTATAGTGAATTAGTTATCAAACATGAAGATATTGTTAGATGATGAAATGCAAGCATTGTTATTTCTCAGCTCGTTACCAGATAGTTGGAAAACGTTGGTGGGGTATGTTAGTAATTCGGCACCGAATTGACAGCTTACGATAGAGTTGGTTACTAGTAGCTTACTCAATGAAGATACTAGAAAGAAATCTACAGGTACTAATCAATCTCAAGCACTTGTAACTGAAAACAGGGGAGAAATAAAAATAAGAAATATCATGTTTATGATAAAAACCGTGATAAGTCAAAAGGGAGATCAGAGTCATGTGATACAAGGTTTAAGTGTCATTATTGTGGTAAACCAGGTCACGTGAGAGGAAATTGTTTCGTTACATAAAGGATTTGAAAGAGATAATAGTGAAGAAAAGTGATAGTACAGATGCTACAGTTGTTGTTTCAGATGAACAACCTGTGATTTTTTGTGTGAGGAAGGTGAATGTTTACATATTGCAAACGAATAAAGCGAATGGATTATTGACACGGGTGCATCTTATCACGCTACTCCAAGGAAAGACTACTTCACTACTTACAGAGCATGAGACTTTGGCAGTGTGAAGATGGGTAATACTAGTTTCTCGAAGATTGTAGGAGTTGGTGATGTATGTATCAAAACTAATATGGGATGCACTTTGACTTTGAAAGATGTACACCATGTTTCTGATCTTCGCCTAAATCTGATTTATGGACTTGCTTTGGATAAACAAAGATATATGAATTACTTTGGTAATGGTACTTGGAAGCTTACCAAATGTTCGCTTGTTGTGGCAAAAGGCAAGGCGTGTTGCACCTTATACAAGACTCAGGTGAAGCTGTATAAGGGTGGTTTGAATGCAACTGAAAATTATACTTCTCTCAACTTGAAACACATGCGACTTGCACACATGAGTGGGAAAGGTATGCAGCTCTTAGCAAAGAAGAAATTGAATCCCTCCTTGAAAGGTACCCCTCCTAACCCCTGTGATCAATGTTTATCTTGTAAACATCATAGAGTTTCATTTCATTGATCATCAAAAAGAAAAACTTGTTTGTTAGATTTGGTTAGCATTATGTTTGTGGTCCCATTGAAGTAGATTCTCTTGATGGTAGTAGATATTTCTTGACATTTATTGATGATGCATCAAGAAATGTGTGGATTTGTTTCATCAGATCTAAAGACCAAGTTTTCCAGTGCTCCAGCAATTCCATGCCAAGCTTGAAAGAGAAACAAGTAGACTTTTGAAGTGTCTCCACAGTGATAATGGAGATGAGTAAACATCAAAAAAATTTAAAGCTTATTGTGGTGAGCATGGTAAACGACAAGAAATGACAGTTCCTCGCACTCCACAGCATAATGGAGTGGCAGAGAGAATTAATCGGACTATTGTAGAAATGGTCCAATGCATGCTTCACATGGCTAGATTGCCGAAGGTATTTTGGGCTGAAATTGCCTCTATTGTTTGTTACCTCATCAACAGATTTCCTTCAGTTCCTTTGGATGGTAATATTCCAGAAAGAGTGTGGAGAGGTAAAGATATTTCATACTCATCTGAAGGTGTTTGGGTGTAAAACGTGTATTCATGTACCCAAGGAACAAATATCAAAGCTTGATAAGAATGCATTTCCATGTATTTTCATTGGCTATGGAGATGAACAGTTTAGGTACAGATTGTGGGACCCTGAGAATGACAAGATTGTTTGAAATAGAAATGTGGTATTTTATGAATATCATACCATTGCAGATTTTGAGAAAGTTGAGAAGCCCAAGCAGACATAGAGAGAGATACCAGATCTTACCCCACTTCCTCTTTCGTCGCATGTTGAAAATGGGGGAGAGAGACCAAATAATATAGTAGACCATATGTCTGAAAATGAAGTTGTTGGTGATGATCATATACAAACAAATGAAGCTGAGCAAGAAGAGCAACCCCTTCAACAAAATATAATAGAACCCCATGTAAGAAGGTCTACCAGAGAGCGCCAACCATAAAAAATGTACCCTGATTCTAAGTATGTTTTACTTACAGAAGAATGCGGGCCAGAAATTTTGCAAGAAGTATTAGCTCATAAAGATAAAAATAGTTGGAAGAATGTCATGCAAGATGAGATGAGTTCCTTGCATAAGAATGGTACTTATGAAGTAGTTGAGATTCCAAAAGGTAGAAAAACTTTGAAGAACAAATGGGTATACAAGCTAAAAAAAGGATGGTGATGGAAAAAATGTAAAGCACAAAGCTCGGTTAGTGGTGAAAGGTTTTGCACAAAAAAAGGGGATAGACTTTGAAGAAATATTCTCACTAGTTGTGAAGATGATCTCTATTAGAGTAGTGTTGAGTCTTGCAGCTAACCTGGATCTTGAGATTGAGCAATTAGATGTTAAAACTGTATTTCTTCATGGAGACTTGCATGAAGAAATTTACATGGCACAACAAGAAGGTTTTGAAGTGAAAGGGAAACAACATATGGTTTGCAAATTGAAGAAAAGTCTTTATGGGCTGAAACAAGCTCCAAGACAGTGGTATAAGAAGTTTGACTCATTTATAATCGGTCGTGGGTACAAGAGAACACTTCTAGATCGTTATGTTTATATCAGATTTTTTGACTAGTAGCTTCATTATTCTCTTAATTTATGATGATGATATGCTAATTGTTAAAAAAAATGTTGATATGATTGGCAAATTGCAGAAAGATTTGTTTGTTTTTTGATATGAAAGACTTTGGGCCAGCTCGACATATTTTCGGAATGAAGATTTTACGTGACAGGAAAACTAAGAAGTTGTGGTTGTCACAAGAAAAGTATGTTGAACGGGTGCTTGAGAGGTTCAACATGAATGATGTTAAGCTCGTGAGCACTCCACTTGCTAATCACTTCAAGTTAAATGTCAAGTTGTCTCCTAACAATGATGATGAAAAAAAAAGATGATAGGTAATTCATACTCCTCTGCTGTAGTATGCGATGGTTTGTACAAAAACAGATATTGCTCAAGCAGTTGGTGTTGTGAGTAGGTATCTGGATCATCCAGGAAAAGAACATTAGGATGCAATTAAATGGAGTCTGATGTACATGAAGGGTACTTCAAAGCTTTGTTTATGTTTTGGTAATTCAGGAGCCGTATTGGAAGGGTTCAAAGATGCAGATATGGCAGGTGATTTTGACAGGAAGAGGTCTACTTCAGGTTATGTTTTCATTTTTGCAGAGGGAGTTGTATCTTGACAGTCTAGATTGCAAAAGTGTTTTGCCTTGTCAACGACTGAAGCTGAATACATTATCATTACTGAAGTAGGGAAAGAAATGTTATGGTTGAAAAGATTACTCAAGGAATTGGGTGTGAATCAAAATAAATATGTTGTGCATTATGACAGTTAGAGTGACAGAGCTGAGCAAGAATGCCACGTGCCATGGACATACCAAACATATTGATATTCGTTACCACTGGACACGTGATGTGCTTGAGAAGAATTATTTCCAACTTAAGAAGATTCACACTAGCAAAAATCATTCCCACGTGATGACAAAAGTGGTTCTTAAAAAGAAACATAAATTTTATAGAGAGCTCATTGGAATGGCCAAATGTACTTAGGCTATGCTTCCCCCCTTATGGTCTGAGGGGGAATTTTGTTAGGTTGGGTCCATCCCATTAGGGTGGACCAGACCCAAGATGATTAATATAAAAGTGAAACTAACAGTTTGTGTGTTGTGACGTGTGGTTGTGTTTGTGCGACGGCTACATGCGCATGACTCTATTAAGAAAGAAGGGAAAGAGGAGCTGATTGTTGGGGTTTGATTGAAGACTCACAAGTGTGTTTTGGATCTGTTTCTTGCAATTTTGGTGTCATTTTGTTTCAGTGTATTCTTCCTTTGATTGGGAAGTTGATTGAAGCTTTTGTGAGGTAATCCTTGTATTGCTCCTTGTATTCCTCAAGCCCTGGGCAAAAGGCTTGAGAATAACATTGTACTTCTTTTATTGATTAGTAAATTGATCGGATTTGCCCCGTGGTTTTTTACCTTTCACCTTGAAAGGTGTTCCATGTATATCTTGGTGTCTTTTATTTTGCATTGAATATTTGTTTGGCGATATTACTTGGTTCTTCAATTGGTATAATTTATTTTTAGTTGTTTGCTTTGTTTTCCCCAACAAAGTGGTATCAAATGCCTTTTGAGGAAAACCTCACACCACCTAGGCCTGGATGGAAGGCTCGATATGTGGTGTTTAAGTGGGGACATATCGTTGCTATGTATAGTGGACCAAGGGGTGTGCGTAAGTGCATGTGTGCGACGCTCCAACAAATGGTATCAGAGCTGATGGTTCGGCTAGGACTTGGCGAGGTGGAGGTGCAGGCGGCGCATTGTTTAAGGGATCAGGCATAGGGATGGTTCAGCTTGGACTTGGCGAGGTGGATGTGCATGTGGCACATTGTTCAGGAGATCAGGCACAGGGTAGCGAGCCAGGTTGAGCATCGCAAGTGCGCAGTCCACTAGATGAATGATCCAGATTGGATTCCAGATCCTTGCCAAGAAAAGGTATCCTACAAGTTCGGTTGAGGTGGAGTTAGTGCGGTGGTTGCGACTAAGGTGGAGCCAACAACGTCAGGAATAGTCGAGTCCGTACACCTAGTGCTACCCACAAGATCGTGGTTGCACATGAGACTCGATGAAGAGGTATACTTCGAGATGTTGCAGGCAGGTTGATGGATTGTAGGATGTGTGATGATTCACGCCAAGGTGGAAATTGTTGAGAAAGTGTTGGCTTGAATAGTCGACACATAGTTCAGGGGATCAGGCGCAGGGATGGTTCGGCTAGGACTTGGCGAGGTGGAGGTGCAAGCGGCACATTGTTCAGGGGATTGGGCGCAGGGTGGCGAGCTAGGTAGAACATCGCAGGTGTGCGGTCCACCAGATGAATGATCCATATTAAGTTCCAGATCCTTGCCAAGATATGGTATCCTACAAGTCCAGACGAGTTGGAGTTAATGCGGTGGTTGCGCTAAGGTGAAGCTAACAACGCTAGGAATAGCCGAACTCATACACCGAGTGCTACCCACAGGATCATGGTTGCACATGAGACTCGAGGAGGAGGTGTACTTCTAAATGTTGCAGACCGGTGGATGGATTGTAGGTTGTGTGACGATTTGCGCCAAGGTAAAGATTGTTGGGAAAGTGTTGGCTTGAATAATCTCACATCAAATAAGGAAGAGTTGTCACAAAAGTTTATAAGGAGATGATCCACACCCTAATAGCAACGAGGCCTTTTGGGGAAAACCTCACACTACCTAGGCCCAGCTGAAAGGATCGATAGATGGTGTTTAAGTGAAGACAATATTGTTGCTATGTATAGTGGACCAAGGGGTACGTGTAAGTGCATGTGCGCGACGCCCCAACAAAAAATTCAAATGCATACCTTGACCACCTCCATCTTCAGTGGATGGTCGAGAAGTCCATAATTCAAATTGCAACGAGGCCTTTTGGGGAAAACCTCACACTACCTAAGCCCAGCTGGAAGGCCTAATAGATGGTGTTTAAGTAGGGACAATATCGTTGTTATGTATAGTAGATCAAGGGGTACGTGTAAGTGCACGTGCGCGACGCCCCAACAAAAAATTCAAATGCATACCTTGACCGCCTCCGTCTTCATTGGATGGTCGAGAAGTCTATCGTTCAATACTATATTACTCGTAAAAGACACTCCGATGCTCAAGGCGCATTGAGAATTAGTCTTGATGCACATTTATAGACGCTCATTGTTTACTTGGTTTGAGCATGGGTATTATGATATGGAATATAACCAAATTTATATTTTAATCACGCCCATATCTAAGATATATCGACCAAATCTACACTAAAAATAAACCCTCGTATCTATAGGACAATACCGAATTATACTTCAATAGATCCATATTATACAATCTCTCCAAGTTGTTTTTGTTGAAAGCGACAAAAGTAAATAAATTTGCGTATATCATCAAATCTAAGTCGGGATTTTAACAATTTATTAAATCATATTCACTGTGCCTAATCTAACTGACCTGTTCAATTGACATTCCTTTGTTCCATGAAGCCCTAATTGGCTAGGAAATATTTTCCATTTCTAGTCTGTTTGGTTGCACGAAAAATAGACGTAGAAATTGAAACTGTTTCCATGAATCCGATTCCGAAGCCTACCCCTCGGACTTGGATTTCCATGAGTAGTGGGAAAACAACCTTATGCATAATCGATTTCCTATATGTAAATAGACAACCAAACAACGACAATCTGCATAACAAGATTAATGGATTTTATTTTTCAAAGAAAATGGCTAACCAAATAGACCCTTCATGTATTTTTTACCTTTAATCATGTTGGGCTAAACTTATAAACAGTTTTAAATATACACAATCATCTACATCTTCGTCTCTTGATTTAAGCGACAAAAACACACAATATCTATATAACAAAGCATAACCCTTGTATGAATATACCCAAATTTGGATAACCAAGGTCAAGTTTGTAAATACATTGTAATCAAACAAAACAAAACATCCCATCTTCAGGCTTCAGCTATTAAAAGGAAGAGCCAGTCAAGAGAATTAGGGAAACACTGCAACGAAACCTAGATGGATAGAATCATGTTGACAAGAAATTTTGAAATAAATAAATAAATTTAGCAATGTTGAGCATAATTGCTGCGATTGGAAAGGATGATCAATAAATTTTTGCTTTGGATTGCTACAGGAGACCTAGACTGCCTGACTGTTTCATTGCTCTGTGTGTGTGCCTACATGATCTAAATTACTCTTCGATTTCCTTGGGGAGTAAACAATTCATTTCATTGCTAACGTTTGTTTAGTCAATTATCTGAAATAAAACCACAAGCAGACCTAGAATACAGGCTTCTCTCCAAGCACAAGTTCTTTTATGATAGCTTTACCCATGCCATCAGCATATGGGAACATGTGACCTTCATTTTTTAGCTCAGTATACTGAATCCATGGTAACTTTTCAGCAATGTAGCGTTGTAAGGTAACGGGCACAAGAAAATCTTGGTCTCCTTGCCATAGGTGGACGGAACCTTCAGGAAATGAATTCTCGAGGTCCATGGGGTCAAATTCCCAACTTCCAAAACCAACTATCATATCACGATGGAAGCTTTCAAATAGACCTTGTTGGGTAATTTGCTCCTGAGAACAAATGAATTGTATCAGATGAACTAGTCCAACATGGAAATGAAAGAAAGAAAGTACTTTGGATTATATACATCACAAGATGTGCTTTATTTTGTGCTGAGCTCTCTACTGCAAAAGCTAAAATATGTGGAGAAAAAAATAACTAATGGACAGAAAAGATTATTTTGTAGGCAAATGATGTATGCAGATTCAAGACTTGTATCCTGAAAGTTTAAACTACAGTGAATGGAAAAGTTTCTTGCATAAAGTTAAGTCAAGACCAGAAAACATAAACCAGCATAAACTTCAAAGCCATCCAACTATCAGTACTCATAAGCTAAATATTAGAAATGGGATTTGGAGTTTAGAATGTAACATCCTATGATGCAACCTCTGGTCCCCTGAAGGGGAATGGGATTAGGTGATTTGACTAAGAAAAATCTGAAAGGCACTTGCTCTAGATTGGATCGTTTCTTTTTAAAGCAAAGAAAAAACTCATCAAGTAAACCTAACTCTAGAGTCTAGAATGGATGTTGCAATTCGCAAAGTAGGTGCAAACATTTACAAGCATTCAATTCAATATTAAAGACATTTAATCTAGATTGGAGTAGTACTATAAGCAAAGAGGAAAATAACCTTTTTTTAAAGGTTTTGAAAAATAAGCAAAAAAGAATCCCTCAATTTTACTCACTTTCCACTTCACATTTTGATGATGCTAACATCCTGCAATATACAAACGAGGCAAGAGCACGCACACATTCACAAAGGAGAAAAGAAAAAAATAGAAAAATAAAGGTCCTTCTAATTCACACATTCTCCAATACTACTTTGATAACGCTAAACTAAAGTCCTAAACACATGAGAAACAAAGATGCCCAAACGCTTAAACTTTTCCCTCAATTTCCTGCACAAAGTACATGAGAAAAACTATTTTTTTCTCTTTATATTAGCTGCAAGATTTGTAATTATCTATTATACCCTAACAGCTTAATACTTAACAATATCTCTTTCTGTTACTAAATGAAATTCAATAGTTGGTACAACTCAGGGAAAAATAATTACCTGATAACTTTTTCTCCCTGCAAGCTTTGGTAACAGCTTTCTATCTGGAGGAGAATAAATCTCAGGTTTTCCTGCTGCAACACTTGAAGAAGGGAACCATTTCTGAGTGTTCCACCAGTAGGTGAGCCAAGGTAAGTAGTGAGACACTCGAAGTGTCCACTGGTCCTGAACAAGTTGCTGATTGTAGACCTCTGTAGATAGATTAGCTGGAAAGCCAGGCCACCAGTAGTTGATGACTGGAGTAAGTAAAGTTGCACCAGCTAACCTGCCAGTATTTCAAACTTCCCACTCAAAATATGTTGATACCAGAAAGAAACACAAAGGTCGGACAGTGCAAATACATAGAACTTATGCTTTCTTGCCCTATAAAGAAGACTGGATGTTGTTAATATGAGAGGTTTTCTTTACTCATGATGATGTATAATCAAGTGTACTCACATGTCTGTGTCTAGCTATAATGAAACTACATATGAAAGATATGATATAACTGGGTAAAGTAAATAGGTGAATCATACCGGTGAGGGATGTACTTGAGGCAGCTCCAAATCAGTTGACCTCCCATTGAAAATCCCATTACATAGAATTTGGATCCTAAACCCAACTGATCAGCAAGCTCTTCTATATCCAAAGCAGTGCTTTTGACAGTCCGCTTTGGGTTAGGATCACTTTCCCCATAACCGGCTCTGTCAAAAGACACATAATATATGCCTAGTTCTTCAGCTAATTCCTGTAAACATCCATCCATTACGTATAAAAAATTTCAAGCATCAAATGAAGAGATAAGAAGTAGAAAGAAAAATGAAAAATAGAGCACCTGTGTTACGAACGACATATCATGTCTGCAAGAGGCGAAGCCATGAACAGCAATGACTTTATATTTAGCGTTCTCTTTTGGTACACCAGTTTCTTTGTATGCTAAATGTCTTCCGTCACTGAGCTTTATTCTCTGTGCAGTAACAGGCGGGCCATCTGGGGAGCCACAAATCTTGGGCAGTGGAGGCTGAATGGTCTGATAAGCCCATGCAAGAAGACCCACGAACAGAATTGCTGATATTGTCTTAAACATGCCTGATACATTACATTTAGATATCAACTTTCGTGACTTGCATAAACAAAACGTCTAAACAAGAGTAATGGATTTACTATAGACACTAAAGTTGTGTTCGGTTCAGGGTATTTTCGTGGAAATCATGGAACTCACTGGTTTTGAGGAAACCAAATGGGTTTCCATTGTTTGGTTTGACAATCAAAAGGTAGGAAAATAAGCTGGCACGTGTGGTTTTGGGGAACAAAAGTGAGTACTTCCCCAAAATCAGGGAAATGAGATTCTTTGGTCCCCAAAGATTGTAATACCCCCAAATCAGGGAGCCCATAGAAAATACATTTACTTCCCTTTCCCCTGAACCAAACACAACCTAAGATGGTGCAACAAGGTAAAGAACATTAACTTAAGCATCACAAAACATTGCATTAAAATACATGAACTTTGCTAAATAGGCTAATAAAATTAACCGGAAACAAAAAGGAAAAAAAAACACCCTAGTAAATAACAAACTGTCTTAAGAAATTCCAGTCACTGCCCCAATATTAAAGGTATAATCTTAAGGATCGGCCAGACGTTTTGAAATATCATGTTAGACAATAATACTAATTAAAAATAAAATGAATAAAGCAAGTAGTGTAAAGGGATCCCACTTCTTTACTAAAGAATGAAAAAGAACTGCAAACAAGCCCAATGCGAACAAAAGAAGAAACATTAGAGCCTCTCAAGGAACTCCGATGACAAAGGAAACAGCAAAGCAGAAGACATGCAAAGGAAGCAAGATATAACTTCAACATTAAATTTGGTTTATCAGAGAAATCTTATTAATAGGTCTTGATATATTGGAATCACCCTTGCAACTTACTATGCTAAAACAGCTATGTAAACTAATCTAAACATGAGTAAAATATTTAACTGCATTTTGTAATACTACAGTCACCACGCCAAAAAGATTATAAATATCTAGGGCTGGGCGAGAATCCCGGTCCAACCTGGGCCGGTATGCTTACAATCTGTTTCAGATCGGGACCTACCGCTATCATTTTCATCCCGATCCCGGACCAGTTGGAACCGGTTCCACAAAGTCAATCTTGGACTGTTCCGGTTACTGTTACCCAATTGATGTTATAAAGTCCAAGTCCAATTCTAATCCCTTCAAACTACAACCTCAACCCAGACTCAGAACTCAAACCCAAACTACTTTTTTTTTTGGAAAGAAAGCTGAGGATCGATCCTCAAACCTTATCATTAAAAAAAGGTGCATAAACATGCATCAAATTTACACCACGCATTATCCCTTCATTTACTACATCATCACAAGGAAAGAAAATTTCCTTAAACTCCTCAAAAAAGCTAAAGTATCGACCAATGGGGTTTAAGCTCAGGGTTAAACTCACCAAGTGAATTGTTGTCAAGATGATTTCTTGGTGCACAAGCTTAAACTTATGTTCTTGGTAGGCACCAAGCCCAACTGTTTATACAGTCCAAGCCCAATTCTCCACCCCTCTCGCTATATTACCTTATTCCATCCCATCCCTATCTCTCTCTCGCATCTTCTCTTCATCTCATCCAAATCTCTCTCTCAATCGATCTTCAACAATTGCTCGAATGCTCGAACCCTCTCAAAAACCCAAATCCGCCCATCTGCCACCTCTTCAATCCTCCCCAAATCCACCACTTTTACCCCGCTTCCTCAATCACCACAACGGATCCATGCAATCAAAGAAAGGGCAGCTGGCGGAGATCGAATTGGAGTCGACAGATACCAAGGTCGAAGTCTTGGGGATGTGAAGGCTCGAAGACGCCATCCATGGGACCATTTTAGGAGATCTGCTCCCGATTGGCTCCCCTTTATCCCTGGTTCATCCTACTAGGTTCCCTCAAAGAAACGGCCCTATGGGATCCTTGAATTGGTTGGGAAAGTCGTCAATCTCTTGGCCAAGTTCAAGAATAAGAATGAAGGCAGTGCGGTGGTGGCGCCGAGGCAGATCAGGGCGGAGCGAAAATTGGTTGAGCATGTATGTGCTGGATCGGCAAAGGTGATGTCGTTGCCGCCATTTTTTAAGATGATTTCGAAGAAGAAGAGTTTGAACTGGGATGGCATGGTTTCGTCTCGGACCGTCCCGGTTCAAACTGGTCCGGGACCAACAGGTTCTGCCAAAAAAATCCTCTACCCTGGAGTCCCAGACCGTGCCCACCGCTATAAATTTCATCTTCAGCTCCAAGAAATGTATTACCTATCAATTTTGCTAAAATTCAACCTTCTTAAAAACAAGCTTAAACATGAATTATAGATATTTTCTAAGGATATTTCATTTCCCTTGCCTTATGTATCCTGCAACGTTACACACGATTTCGACTAAGGATTATTTTATTTCGACTAGCTCAAGACATTTCCAGACCCTTTCAAATCACATTTAAATAAGTATATGAATGAATTACATAAACAAACCCGAGTTCATTGACGATTGGAACTTGTCACCTAGGCAATACAAATCACTTGAAAATGTCCATCTAAGAACTAATGATCCCTTCATAAATTGAGGGGATTCATCTAAGTAATCCCATCTCTTCAAAGATTGTAGTGAATCATTTAAGCAAAACCCACCACTTGAATGAGTGAATTGATTCATCCAAGCAGAATCCATCCCACATGGTTGAAATTTGACTTGAAAACATTCATCTTGTGACCCTTATTCCAAAAAGTCTTTTAGTCCAACATCATCCCTTATTCATAAACTCATAAAAGCTAACTACATCCACATCAAACCCCCCTAAAATTAACTTTAAAATAATCACCAAATTACCAATTTCCTTAGCACGAGTAGTGGGGATTACAATCAAAGTGACTCAAAACAATCTTGAATGAAATAAAGAAACCCAAAGACCAAAACTACTCTATTTCAAGAAAGACTAGTAAAGTCACAAGAACTTAAAAGATACCCTTTTCCATAAGACCAAAGGGAACAAAAGAATACCAATCTCTTTCATGATTGCAATGAATCAGTTAAGCCAAAACCACCACCAGCCAATGGGGTACCAGCTAGTTGGTAGAGTTGTGGCAAATGGAACCACGGGTCCAGGATTCGAACACTGCTAGGCATATGTTATTTCTAAGATAGTTATAATAATAATAATAACCCACTAATGAAATAATTAATTAAGTTCATAAAAAAAACCCAGCTCTCCAATGGTTGAAGGCATTCATCTAGAGACCCCTTTTTTCCAAAAAAAAATCTCTCAAAATCATCTCTTCTTAATCTAAGGGTGTGTTTGGTTGCATGGAATCCTATGCCGTAGGAATCCATAAGAGGACCATTACATTTTAGGCTAAATTGATATATCACTCCACAACCAACATTTGACCACCATTTTATTTTGTGATCAATGATGGGAATGGAAGTCCCATGAAATGGGAATCTCACTCCTTGGTCCCTCAAGGCATATGATTTTGAATATGAGACTTTCATTCCCATAATCGATAACAAAATCAAATACTGCACGTGGAGTTATACCTAAAATTAGACTAAAATACAAGTCCCTTCATGGATTTCCATGGCATAGGCATGCAACCAAAGACACCCTAAATACATTTATATAAAATAATCCCCAAATATATAGTTTTCTCAACACAAGTAGTAGCAATTACAATCAAAGTGACTCAAAACAATCTTGAATAAAAGAACGAAAGAAAACCCAGATATCAAAACTAGTCTTTTTTTTTTTTTTTTTTCAAGAAAGAATATCAAAGTCACAAGAATTAAAATACCAATTACTACAAAAACCAAAAGAAACACAGAGAAAAGAAATAAAACCCACCAAAAGGAAGCTTGAAACCAGAGTTCTTCCTTGATTTTCTGGTGTGAGCTCTTGCTGATGCAGCGGAAATCTTCCTGTTAACCGCTGCCATTGCTTCAAAATCAAATCCAATCTCCTCTTATAGATAAAGCGTTTGCTAAGAACCCCACAAGTGAGAAGATTATCGATAACTTGTGACTTGAAAGAGTTGTTGGTGAGCAAAGAGAGAGGAAGAGACAGACTGAACCGGGCGTTCAAAAAAGCGACATACTTTTACTACACTCTCGAATCCTGATCCGTGTATTTTTATGACGGAAATACCCCTGGTTCATTCTTGACTTGTTGGCAATTTTAGTCCAAGGTCTGCTCATGCATTGAAATTACCTCCTTGACTTGTGCTTGTCGCATTGGTGGAAATTATATCGCTAATTGGTGAAAACTAACATAGTTGTTATTCCTAATGTTCCATCTTCACGGAAGCTTAGAGTGAATATTGAAGGGTTTTGAAAGAAGGGGTGAATGTAAAAAGTACTCATTCAATTCGCTTGTTTGTTTTGAAAATCGGATTGAAGTTTATTGGATATCTCATGCGTGTTGAAATACACAAATTTTGATCTAGCCGACATCTAAATGTTTAATTTAGTTGATCCATAATTAACTTCTTGATCAAAATATGCCCCATCTATCATTTTCATGAGGGTAGTTGATGTTTGAAAAAGTCCTAAAAAAAAATAGTTGGAACAAAGTCTTGTTCTTGACAAGGTCAAATAATTGAAGATCATCAAAATTGACAATTATAGATTAAGTATAAGAAAAGAAACAACCTATTAGTCATTGGTCCTGCAAGATTCTCCCTACCCCTTTTGTGGAAAGAAAAAATTTACTCAGCTTAGTCTATGTCTGGGAGGATGTTCAACACGTAAGTGTCAATTCTATCCCTTTTTTCATAAGTAAAATTGACATTCACGTATTTAACACCCTCTCTTAACACTAATCAGTGTTCTCTCCTCAGTACTTCATAAAAGGGTTCTTTGTGGAAAACATGGAAAAGTATTGCATGCGTTTCAATTTTGAAAAACACCAAGAGATACAGATGGGTAATTTGCTCCATTCTTGTTCTGCCAAATAGAACAAAAGCATGTAATATACTCAAAAAGTAGCTCACTATACTTTTGATTTGAGTGATTCTACACAGCGAGGAAATGGGTGAGGGGAGTGAGGTGGTGGGGGTGGAAGCCGTTCATCTATCTCTAGATGCGCGCATAAAAAGTCAATGCACGCATCTCGAGTGAGATGAACGGCTCCCACCCCCGCCATCTCACTTTCCTCGCTCATTTCCTCGACACTTAGAATTTCTGTTTTGATTTAGATGTTCTCCTTTAACAGCTTGAACAAAGGCAATCATACCTTGTTGTCCCCCACAAAATAGCTTTCATGCATGCAGTCCACCAAATGGTAGGTCTCTGAAATTCTAAAGTTTGCTTTTTGCAATTGTCGTGACTTCCACTGCATGGCCCATATCTCAACCACTCCATCAGTTCAATTAAATATAAGTCCCTCCCTGGATGATCTGTAATTGACATTCAGAATGACGCATTTAGCTGAATACTCAATGCCATTAGGTGGATTGTTAAGGTCATCCTTGAATTTTTCTTAACAAATAAAAGGAATGAATGTAATTATATAAACAAAGAAAATTCCGATAAAACTATTTAGATTAATTATGCCAGATGAGATGATTTTTTTTTTTGACAGATCCATATCATGCTGTATTGGAGTGACTGGCTTGCAGTTTCCACTTAAAACCAGAGATGAGATGATTTTTTGTTTTTCGTTATGGGGGTGATTTGACTTGCAGGTTCTCCACTAAATGGGGTGGATTTGTGCTTGGTTGAATAAAATTTGGGACAAGATTTAGAGAAGGAAATTTTATCCATTACGGATTTTGGGCGGATACAAATTTGCCCATATTCGTTCCGTGAATATCCGTTTATCTGTATATATTACAAAAATACTCTTAAGAAAAAATTCTAAATCCTAAACCACTTTCAACACCTCTCTTCTCTCCAATCTCCACTCTCCATTGACACATGACGTCTCTCTTCTCTAAATCAACCATCGTCCAATGTCCATCGAGAAAACTGGGTGGCTTTGAAAAAAAACTGTTGCTAAATCATCATAAGGTTGAGGTTGAGGCAAAGCGGTTTGCTACAAGGAGGAATAGGTCCAAGCAAGCTTAATCTTAATAGGTAGGGGTGGGCATGGGACGAGATATACCCATCTCGTTCATACGAAATCGGGACGAGACGAGATCAGCAGGTACCCCATTTCAATTCAAAGGCTGACTTAATTTGTGAACAACAGGAAGCTTTTACTTCTTGTAACTACCTCAACTTAAAGTAAATGGATTATCTTGACCATTAACAATGAACTTTCATGCAAAATGTGTACAAAATTTTCAGCATTTGTATTCGTTTTTGAAGTGTCAATATCTATATTGAATCAGGCAGTGGATAGGATAAAAAAAATATTTAAATACTGCCGAACCAGGAAAGTGAGGAATGAGCATTAGATAACTATCAAGACCTTCAAACGGTGTTCGATCATATACAGGAATATGCAGGCACCTAACTTCAAAAATCCTGCAGATAACTATATATCAACATGTATAGGACATTGAAGAGGGACAGATGCAATTTAACAAATAATGCAGTAAAGCCTTTCCATTCATCAATTTGAATTATTGATATACAACATTCTCATGGTACCATGAATTCAATGCAGACAACAAAACAATGTTTCAATTGTTGATATAAGAACTAGAAACTTCTCACTTACCTTCCCAGAGCTTTTTGGTGCAAGACGAGTCCCGCCCCAAGTCCATCCATTCCTGCAACCAATCATCAATTCAACACCAACTATTCAACTTTTGAGTATAATAGCTCAAGAAGAATCGTAAATTTTTTAATAACATTATAAATTTATTATAGTAAGTGAGATTCTAAATAAAAATAAATAATTAAATA
The DNA here is from genome assembly GCA_003290165.1 of Berberis thunbergii. Classification (NCBI taxonomy): domain Eukaryota; kingdom Viridiplantae; phylum Streptophyta; class Magnoliopsida; order Ranunculales; family Berberidaceae; genus Berberis; species Berberis thunbergii. The sequence goes on along the minus strand of QNQO01000342.1, from coordinate 843,358 downwards.
AAAATATTAATAATTAATATTAATAAATTAGTTCGGGACGGGACGGGATTGAAAATCTTCATCCCATCCCATCTCATTCTAGATCGGGACGGGACGGGATCGGGCTGAAATTATTCAATTTCATTAAGACCCGAAAAAATCGGGACGGGACTGGAACGGGATCGCGGGATGGGATGCCCACCCCTATTAATAGGTGTTCAAGAAGAGCCAGCAACAATATTGCAGCTCCTCTTCCTTTGGTACAACAAAACAACTTTGATAAGTTGGGATTCTCCTCTTCTTCACTTTGGGGAAAACGATGAGTTCTTTCGCCCATTAATATTGATATTAAGATGAAATGGGGCAAAAATACATACAATGGCAAATAAGTATTAGTTGATAATATTAGTCATCAGGGGCGGAGGCAAAATTTTTTTCCTAAACAAGCTAATAATTAATAATAATAAAATATGGCTATTTATTTATCGAAAATATGTTGCATATATCAAATTGAATCCAGTGTAGTCAAATTTTAGCCGAAATAAAGTAACAACACTGATAACCTTAGCAAAGGGCAAACGAGCATAATAATTGGAATAGATAACTAAAATCACAAAATAATTAAGATAAGTATCTAAGTTGAAGCTAACAAAATCTGAAATTTGCGAACATAATAAGATCCCAATACAATTTCATAAAAAAAATTAGTGTATATGAGCCACAAATTTTGTATGAGTTAGCTAATGGTATATATTTTTATTGAATTCTATAGTTATTATTTTAAATTTTAATTTCAGATATATTTTTTTGGAGATTTTGTACCACTTGTGAACAAAGATTTTTTTTAATGTTTGCAATTACATATAAAAGTACATCGAAAAAAATGAAGGGGCAAGTCGCAGTAACAGAAATAATAATTGTCATTAGCTATAAAAGAAATCATACACTCCTAGAAGACCTAAAAGTTTTTATAATTAAACTATATTTTTAATGTTTGCAATTACTAATAAAATAAAATGACTTAGAATAGTATCTTTCAATAGACATAGAAATGTATATAGAATAGTAATTGTCAATAGCCATAAAGAAATCTTACACCCCAAAAGGATTGAACTTGAGTCATTTAGTAAAAATGATAAACTTTTAATTGCACCAATAGAGACATGTAAAAATTGAACAATTTTCATATTGTTGTTATACATTATATAATCAATTTTTTTATGAGGCTACGCATATATATAAAAAAATGTTTTGAAAGTTGAGGGAGCGGTTCTAGTCCCTTAGTAGGTTCACCAGTCACCACACGTACTGATCCCTCTCCATCTCACTCGTTGGCGAGAAATCAATCAAAAATTGTTGTTGTTGTTGTTCTCGATCGATTAGATAATTTAGAATAAAAAATTGTTTAGGGATTTTGAGCTGGAAATTTCGAGTTTTGGGAGATTAGTAGTCGGAGATTTCCGATCTAAGGTTTAGATGGACGGATGACAATCAACATGTGTTTTAGTCATCTCTGAAAACAATGAAATGGACTACAATGCTTGAGGACATCAAATGGAAGGTAGGGTATTCGTGATGGGGCAGGAATGATTAAAAAAAATTAAAAATTTGTTAATCGGAGCGAGGAAGAATTTGGCGAAATCCTCCCCAACCGCCTCGTTGTCATCCCTAGTCATGATCAACTGACTTCCTTTTCTCATTAAATGAACCTATTTGCAGAAAACCAATGACCGACCCCCTTGCCCACAAACAATTTGAAATATCAAACATTTATTCATAAACTCCATGTGAGTAGGTGTATTAACATGTATCACCAAGGCAATACCTTTGGGGAAGACGATATTGGATTAAAACAAAATCAAAATGAACACAATTGAGCTTTAAAATGGCGACATAAAAAGATGGATGAGTCATTGTTCACCCTTTCGGCATTGTCATGTAAGCATTTAAGCATAAAGATTGATTGATTCATATCTTTATTTATTTATTTATTTATTTATTTATTTATTTATTTATTGTCCATAAATAAGGAGTTGAGTAAAGCTATCATTTTTTTCATGGAGCAATGTTTCGTTTTGATAGAATAAAATAATGATAATTGAATTCAACTGAACAATAATTGAAATAAATATAATAATTTGAAATAAATAGATAAATAATAGGGAAATAACTAATAAACAAAATATTTTGTCAATCAATCAGCTGATTATAATGAACTACCTACGCTCCTATTTATAAAAATCAAACCTTAAACCTAATAGGAAACAACGTCCTAATTGGAAACCCTATTACAATAATATCATAATTCTTAATATTGCCCAAAATACTAATATCGCTAATATTACTAAATATCCTAATTATATCAACCTATCCGAGTTGAAGAAGCTCATCATTGAGCTCGAAGTCAAAGATGTTTGATGAGCATAAGCAACCAGTCAATGAAAATAAGGCGAAGTGCACTCGAAGTAATCTACCCCGAAACTTGCCACGGTATATTAGCTAACAACCAAGGTGACTCAAAAAACCAAAATCTGCAAGAAACTTGAAAAGATGCTTATGCATAAGCATGTGTCACAAAAATGTCTCAATACATATCAACATAATCATTATCACTAACTGTGTCTGTCGATATAGGAGTATCGTCTGGTTGCTCAAAAATGGGAAAGAAGTCTCATAAGTCAAAGGGCTCACAACTTAGAAATTGAGTATGTGTAATGGTGCCATTAACTTCCTCAAAAAGTTGGATGGACTCTGACAAACAATAAGGCTCATCCTACTATTCGCGCATCAGGGCAAGGTCATCTCCATCCAATAATGCCTGAAGCTTTCGAATCTTATCAGTAGCTATCTTGCGCAGTGCTCAATACATTTCTACAACCACGTTCCAAGACGTATCCGTGTCTGTAACAACTTGCATCATGGTGTAGTAGTGGACATCACTATCAGTTGGGGGTGGGGTGTAGGGCAATCTGATTTAGGTGGTAATAGTTTTATGTCATGAGTCACTGGAGAGAGGTGGTATAGGAGAAATGGGTTCAGGATGAGTATAAGAGTGGACATAGGTGGTTTGTGGTTGAAAATAGTAAATTGGGGATAATCATTATAAAACACGATGGGATATTGGTTATACTTGGCTTTGTCTATATTGGTATTGGTACAAAACGAGGAATAGGATGGATACCGATAGTTATAATTGGGGTATGAATACATGTCATAATATGGGTCACTCATTTGTTTTTATATTTTAAAAATTTTCACGGGTGAGGTGCTCTCATAATACTTGGGGTGCAGTAGCCAATGGGAACTAGGGACTTGACTATAAAACACAGGCAGAGACTGAAATATAAAATATTGGTCGGGACTAAAATATTAAATGACCTTCTTTCTTCCCCAACTCAGACTAAAACGAAGACGAGGGGTGGGGTTGGATGCTCCGACTTTGGCTGCGATTGGGAAAGGAGCGGGAGGTCGAGCTGCTTGCGACGGTGATTGCGGTTGATATGGGTGGGGTATCCGACAAGGGCCGAGCGGGGCTCTGACGCGATGGAAGGGTGGTCGGCGAGAAGCTTGGCGATGAAGGCATAGATGTGGGTTAGGTCTCTGACTGTTGTGGCTTACGAAGACCTGCGGTAGATGCGACGGGGCTGAGTGGACTGCGACGAACTGCTCAGGTGATACCCAATTTTGAAACAGATATGAGAATGGCGGAGTTGGAGTTGGGGCAGCTAGACTCAGGTGATTGTTTAGGCGACGGTGGCAGCTTCTTCATTTTGTTATTCTCCTTTGAACCTTAAATGATGTTCAATCTTTTCTTTGAACCATTTAGAATTTCTCTTTTATTAACTCAAACCAAATAGAATCGTTTGCTCTCCGATACCAACGATAGAATAAAATAACCAAATAAATTGAGCAATTAAAATAAATAGAATAAAATAAAGGGAAATAATTACGAAACAAAATATTTTTTCAATCAATCAACTTATTACAATGAACCATCTATGCACTCGTTTATAAAAAGCAACCCTAAACCTAATAGAAAATTATGTCCAACTTGAAAACCCTATTACAATGAGCGATTCTATGTGTCGAGGGAAAGGGCGAGGAAACCGTTCACCCCCCGCCACCTCGTTTACTTCGCTGGTTTCCTCGCTCTTTACCTCGACATTTAGAATTTTCCTATTACAATAATAATAGAATTCTTAATAGGCGGCGACTACACTACACCACTATTTTCTCTCTCAATAATGGTTTCTCCCTCTCCCATTTGAAATTTTTTGTAAATTTCTTCCAAATCCCTCCCCACATTTAAATCTCTTGCAAATCTCTTCCCTCTCCCTCAAAAACTCTCAAAATTCCCTCAAATTCAAAACCCTTAAACTTTAACTCAATACATATGCATTACTTAACATAACAAACAAACTCAAACTCAAAATGAAAAAAATACAAAATATGGTAACTTTCGACCAATTTAAACCCTCAATTGAGACCAATTCTCAACCTTATCAAAACACGAAAGTTGTATTACAATGACTTATCTAATAAACATAACTTGAATCACTTAAAAATGTTTTAAAATGAGCAAGTTATGGTTATTTTACTAAAGTCACGCAAATTTGTTCGAAAAATAAAAACGGGATAGTGTTCCTGACTTTCAGCCAACTTATGTGCTCAATTGAGACTAATTCTCAAGTTGATCAAAACCAAAAAGTTGTAGTACTCTGAGTTATGTAATAAACACAACTTGAATCACTTGAAAATGTTTTGAAATGAGTTATTTGATAACTAAGAGTACTACAATGATCATAATTTGCTCATTTCAAAACATTTTCAAGTGATTCAAGTTGTGTTTATTAGATAATTCAGAATACTACAACTTTTGTGTTTCGATCAACTTGAGAATCGATCTCCATCGAGCACATAAGTTGGCTGAAAATTAGTAACATTATCCCATTTTATTTTTCAAACGGATTTGCGCAACTTTAATAAAATAACCATAACTTGCTCATTTCAAAATATTTTCAAGTGATTCAAGTTATTTTTACTAGATAAATCAGAGTACTACAACTTTTGTTTTTTGATAAACTTGATAATCGGTCTCAAACAAGCACATAAGTTGGCCGAAAGTCAGAAATACTATCTCATTTTCATTGCGAGACATATTTGCGCGACTTTAGTAAAATGACAATAACTTGCTCATTTAAAAAAAAAATTGAGTGATACTAATTGTGTTTATTATATAACTCACAGTATTAAAACTTTCGTTTGATGAGCTTGAGAATCAGCCTCAATTGAGAGTTTAAATTGGTCGAAATTTACCCTGTTTTGCATTTTTTTTTCGTTTTGAGTTTGAGTTTCTCTTTTTTTCATATTTATTGGTGGTGTGAGAAAGTATAAAAATAAAAATAAAATTAAATAAAATAAATAAAAACACACACACACACACATTGGTGGTGTGAGAGAAAGGATATGGTGGTGCGGTGTATTATGATTTCATATGGTTAGCAGACTTTCAACAAGATAGTTGCCTAGTCCACTGATAGTAAGGAGATTAAGACTTGGATAGGAATGGTAGTGAAACAATTTGTTGAATTGTTGGGTTGGGTCTAGACCATTAGGGTGGGCCAGGCCCTGAATTTAAAATAGTAACTAGGGTTACTATTGATATTTATAAATATTAGAAGAGAAAGAAAAAATAATAAAAACTTGCTTTTTTGTTTTGTGCGACTGCTACAACGTGACGACTGCGTGCGTGTGTTTCCATTGTGAGAGAAGAAAGAAGGGAAGGATGAGCTGATTGTTGGGGTTTTATTTAAGACTCACAAGTGTGTTTTGGATCCGTCTCTTGTCGGATTTTGGTGCCGTTTGTTTCGATGTATTCTTCCTTTGATTGGGAGTTGTTTGAAGCTCTTGTGAGGTAACCATTGTATTGCTCCTTGTATTCCTCAAGCCTTGGGCAAAAGGTTTGAGAAGAACATTTTACTTATTTTATTGATTAGTGGATTGATTGGATTTGTCCCGTGGTTTTTTACCCTTCACCTTGAAGGATTTTCCACGTATATCTTAGTGTCCTTTATTTTGCATTGATTATTTGCTTGCGTTTAATATTTGTTTAGCGATATTACTTGTTACTTCCATTGGTAGAATTTCTTTGTAGTTGTTTGTTTTATTTTCCCCAACAAATTGGTATCAGAGCAATTGTTGGGAGATTGTTAGTGTTTGGCATTGACATGAAAAATAACAATACAAATATTATTAGACTTAATGGCTCTAATTATGTGATATGGAAAGCAAAGATGGAAGATATTTTATATTGCAAAGATTTATATGCCCCAATTGAAGGAGATAATGCCAAACCAAAGGATATGTCTGAAGATGAGTGGAAGAAATTAAATAGAAAGGCCATTGGCCATATTAGACAATGGCTAGATGATACAGTGTTTCACCATGTGTCCCCTGAGACGTTTGTTCATTCTCTTTGGACTAAACTTCAGAATTTGTATGAAAGAAAAACCACTACAAACAAGGCCTTTTTTATTAGAAAATTGGTGAATTTGAAATTCAAGGAAGGTAATTCTATTGCTGAGCACTTGAAGGAAGTGCAAAGTATAGTGATTCAGTTGTCAAACATAAAGATATTGTTAGATGATGAAATGCAAGTATTGTTACTTCTTAGCTCGTTACCAGATAGTTGGAAAACGTTGGTGGTGTATGTTAGTTCTTTGGCACCAAATGGACTGCTTACCGTGGAGTTGGTTACGAGTAGTTTACTCCATTAAGAGACTAGAAGGGAGTCTGCAGGTACTAATCAATCCCAAGCACTTGTAACTGAAAATAGGGGGAGAGATAAAAATAGGATATATCATGGTTATGATAAAAACTGTGATAAGTCAAGAGGGAGATCAAAGTCAAATGATAAAAGGTTTAAGTGTCATTATTGTAGTAAACTAGGTCACAAGAAAAGATACTCTTTTCATTACATAAATGATTTGAAAGAGGGAAATGTGAAGAAAAGTGATAGTACAAATGCTACAACTACTGTTTCAGATGAACCCGTGGTTCTTTTGTGTGACGAAGGTGAATGTTTGCATATTGCAAACGAAGGGAGCGAATGGATTGTTGACACTGGTGCATCTTTTCACGCTACTCCAAGGAAAGATTACTTCACCACTTACAGAGCAGGAGACTTTGGCAATGTGAAGATGAGTAATACTAGTTTCTCCAAGATTGTGAGAGTGGGTGATGTATGTATCAAAACTAAAATGGTTTGCACTTTGACTTTGAAAGATGTACATCATGTTCCTGATCTTCGTCTAAATCTGATTTCTGAACTTGCTTTGGATAAATACGGATATATGAATTACTTTGGTAATGGTGCTTCGAAACTTACCAAAGGTTCACTTGTTGTGGCAAAAGGCAAGGCGTGTTGCACCTTATACAAGACACAAGTGAAGCTGTGTAAGGGTGGTTTGTATGCAACTGAAAGTGATACTTATCTGAACTTGTGACACAGTGAGAAAGGTATGCAGCTCTTAGCAAAGAAGAAATTGATTCCCTCTTTGAAAAGTACCCCTCCTAACCCCTGTGATCATTGTTTATTTGGTAAGCATCATAGAGTTTCTTTCATAGATCATCAAAAGGAAATTTTGGTTTACACTGATTTGTGGTCCAATTGAAGTAGATTCTCTTGGTGGAGTAGATATTTCTTGACATTTATTGATGATGCATCAAGAAATGTGTGAATTTATTTCATCAGACCTAAAGATCAGGTTTTCTAGTGCTTCCAACGGTTTCATGCCAAGGTTGAAAGAGAAACATGTAGATTTTTGAAGTGTCTCCGTAGTGATAATGGGGGTTAGTACACATCAAAAGAAAATTTAAAGCTTATTGTGATGAGCATGGTATACGGCACGAGATGACAATTCCTCGCACTCCACAGCATAATGAAGTGGTAGATAAAATGAATCGGACTATTGTAGAAAGGGTCGGATGCATGGTTCACATGGCTAGGTTGCCGAAGGTGTTTTGGGCTGAAACTGCTCGTACTGCTTGTTATCTCAACAACAGTTCTCCTTCAGTTCCTTTGGATGGTGATATTCCAGAAAGAGTGTGGAGAGGTAAAGATATTCCATACTCTCATCTGAAGGTGTTTAGGTGTAAATCGTTTGTTCATGTACCCAAGGAACAAAGAATAAAGCTTGATGAAAAAAATCTTTTCATGTATTTTCATTGGCTATGGAGATGCACAGTTTGGATACAGATTGTTGGACCCTGATAATAAGAAGATTGTTAGAAGCAGAGATGTGATCTTTTATGAAGATAATACCATTGCAAATTTTGAGAAAGTTGAGAAGCTCAAGCAGACAAAGAGTGGGGTACTAGATCTTACCCCACTTCTTCCTCTTTCGTCGCATGTTAAAAATGAGGAAGATATGTCAGATGATATAGTAGGTGACCATATGCCTGAAAATGAAGTTGTTGGTGATGATCATGAACAAACAGATGAAACTGAGCAAAAAGAATAACCCCTTCAGCGAGTAGTAGAGCCTCAGGTAAAAAGGTATATTAGAAAACGTCAACCATCAAAGAAGTACCCCGATTCTGAGTATGCTTTACTTATAAAAGAAGGTGAGCCAAAAAATTTGCAAAAAGTACTAACTTATAAAGATAAAAATAGTTGGATGAAGGCTATGCAAGATGAGATGGGTTCTTGCATGAGAATGATACTTATGACAGTTGAGATTCCAAAAGGTGGAAAACCTTTGAAGAACAAATGGGTGTATAAGCTGAAAAAAGATAGTGATGGAAAAAATGTGAAGTACAAAGCTCGGTTAGTGGTGAAAGGCTTTGCGCAAAAGAAGGGGATAGACTTTGATGAGATATTCTCACCAATTGTGAAGATGACTTCTATTAAACTAGTGTTGAGTCTTGCAGCTAGCCTGGATTTTGAGATTGAACAGTTAGATGTTAAAATTGTGTTTCTTCATGGAGACTTGCATGAAGAAATTTATATGGCACAACTAGAGGGTTTTGAAGTGAAAGGGAAAGAATATATGGTCTGCAAATTGAAGAAAAGTCTTTATGAGTTGAAACAAGCTCCAAGACAGTGGTATAAGAAGTTTGACTCATTTATGGTGGGTCATGGGTACAAGAGAACACTTCTAGATCATTGTGTTTATGTCAGATATTTTTTGCCCAGTAGCTTCATTATTCTCTTGATTTATGTTGATGATATGCTAATTGTTGGAAAAGATATTGATATGATTGGCAGGTTGAAGAAAGATTTGTTTATGTCTTTTGATATGAAAGACTTGGGGTCAGCTTAACACATTTTGGGAATGAAGATCGTACGTGACAAAAAAACTAAGAAGTTGTGGTTGTCACAAGAGAAATATGTTAAACGGGTGCTTGAAAAGTTCAACATGAATGATGCTAAGCCTATGAGCACTCTACTTGTTAATCACTTCAAGTTAAGTGCCAAGTTGTCTCCTAAGACTGAGAAAGAAAAGAAGGAGATGACATGTATTCCATACTCCTCTGCTGTGGGGTGTTTGATGTATGCGATGGTCTGTACAAGACCAGATATTGATCAAGCAGTTGGTGTTGTGAGTCGGTATCTTGATAATCCAGGAAAATAACATTGGGATGCAGTTAAATGAATTCTGAGGTACTTGAAGGATACTTCAAAGCTTTGTTTATGCTTTGGTAATTCAGGAGCCGTATTGGAAGGGTTCACAGATGCAGATATGGCAAGTGATCTAGATAGGAAGAGGTCTACTTCAGGTTATGTATTCACTTTTGCAAGGGGAGCTGCATTTTGGCAGTCTAGATTACAAAAGTGTGTTGCATTGTCAACGACTGAAGCCGAATACATTGTCATTACTGAAGCAGGGAAGGAAATATTATGGTTGAAAAAATTACTCAAGAAATTGGGTGTGAATCAAAATAATTATGTTGTGCATTGTGACAGTTAGAGTGTCATAGAGCTGAGAAAGAATGTCACATGCCATGGGCGTACCAAGCATATTGATACTCGTTATCACTGGATACGTGATGTGCTTGAGAAAAATTGTTTCCAACTTGAGAAGATTCACACTAGCAAAAATCCTTCTGACATGATGATAAAAGTGGTTTCTAAAGAGAAACATGAGTTCTATAAAGAGCTCATTGGAATGGCCTAATGTACTTAGGTTATGATTTCCCTCCTATGGTCTGGAGGGGGAGATTTGTTGGGTTGGGTCCGGCCCATTATGGTGGACCGAGCCCTGAATTTAAAATAGTAACTAGGGTTACTATTGATGTTTATAAATATTAGAAAAGAAAAAAGAAAAAAAGGACCTGCATTTTTGTTTTGTGCGACGGCTACCACGTGACAGCTGCGTGCGCATGTCTCCATTGTGAGATAAGAAAGAAGGGAACGAGGAGTTGATTGTTGGAGTTTGATTGTAGACTCACAAGTGTGTTTTGGATCCATTTCTTATCGGATTTTTGTGTCATTTGTTTCGGTGTATTCTTCCTTTGATTGGAAGTTGTTTGAAGCTTTTGTGAGGTAACCCTTGTATTCCTCAAGCCTTGGGCAAAAGGTTTGAGAAGTACAATCTTAGTGGATTAATTGGATTTGCCCTGTGGTTTTTTACCATTCACCTTGAAGGGTTTTCCACGTATATCTTGATGTCCTTTATTTTGCATTGATTATTTGCTTGCATTGAATATTTGTTTAGCGATATTACTTGGTACTTCCATTAGTAGAATTTCTTTGTAGTTGTTTGCTTTGTTTTCCTCAACATGAACATCATTTCATTTCAACAAACTTGACATACTACATCATTTACAAGTAGCACTAGAATTTTACAACAATCCTTGCTCCTCTCAACAGTTCCGTATGCATAAACATGATTCTTTAAGTATCCCTCAAGGATTGACAACTCTAACCGCATAAATGAAATACAATTACACATGATAAACAATACTACCAATACTCCGCACAAGAGCAAGTCCCACTCTTGAAATGGTGAAAACGGTTCTGGTCTCTCAGAATGATTTGTTGATCATAAATCTTAGAGACAAGCTTGATGAAGGAGTGACAATCACAACAAACTCTTAGGTTATTCACTATGCGTATAGGAGATCCCTTGTTTATGTTTATCAGACCAAATGCCAGTGCTGTCTTCTCACTATGGAGAGTAAGTAAGTGTTCTTTCTCTTCCTCTTCAACATCAGTTAGAACTTGGGTTATGTCAGGCTCATAACCAACTGACTTCAACCTACATAACATCTCCTCCAGCTTTTGAGCAACAATGTCCCTGTATCGTGAGTCCAACTCCTCACCAACAAGGAATTCATGAACCTTTTCATTGACAAGTATAGAACTGCACCCTGGCACCTTTCTGACTCTGGAATCCTTCATCATTGATCTAACCCTTGCAACATCATCCCATCTGCTTGCCTTGGCATAGATGTTTGATAGCAGCACATAACTACTTGAATCCTTTGGTGCCAATGCTAACGCACAAAGAGCAGCATGTTCCCCAGTTTTCAAGTCTCCATGTTTCACACAAGCACTTAGGATAGACTTCCACGCTAAAACATCGGGTTCCATGGGCATATCTTGAATAACACTAAGTGCCTCTTCAAACTGTCCTGCCCTGCCATATAAATCAATCATGCATCCATAATGTTGTATCCTCGGAACAATTCCATATCTCGCCTGCATGAGTTCAAAATAATATTGACCCTCATGAACAAACCCTCCATGGCTACATGCCGTTAAGAGTCCTATGAAACTGATCTCATCAGGCTTGACTTTCATCCTCTCCATATCAAGAAAAACTTCAATAGCTTTGTGACCAAGCCCATGGAGTGCAAGGCCTGAGATCATAGAATTCCAATCCCCCGTGTTTCTTTTATGCTGAATACCCTTAAAAACTTCATAAGCATAATCAATACAGCCACATTTGGAGTACATATCTATAAGAGCCGATCTCACAACCCTAGAGTTCAATCTAATTTTATTCTTGCTTATATAAGTATGAACCCATTTCCCTTCCTCAACAAATCCCAACTCTGCAATCGCGGAAAGAACACTAACAATAGCTGCGCCATCTGGTTGAATTCCACAACCCAACATTTCCCAAAAAAGATTCAATGCGTCCATCGCACGGTCATTAAGTACATAACCACATATCATAGACGTCCAAGTGACCACATCTTTATCACACATTTTATCAAAAATATCTTTAGCCAACTCACATTCTCCGCATTTAACATACCCGTCAATCATTGTATTCCACGAGAACAAATCCCTCTCCGGCATTTCATCAAATAGTTCACGTGCAAAACCAATCTCCCCCGCTCTAAAACACCCTGCTATCATCGAATTCCAAGCAATTAAATCTCTACAAACCATACCATCAAACATCCTTTTCGCCAATTCAAATTTCCCAACCTCCAAATACATCCTAAGCACCGAATTCGACACAAACGGATCAAACAAAAGGTAGGTTTTCAAGATCTGTCCATGAACTTGCTGACCTTCTTTGAAAGCTTCAGCTCTCCCACAGGCATTTAAAAGAGAGGGAAGGGAGAGCTCAGAAGCAATGAATGTCCCCAAAGTACACAGCATTTGTGAGTAAAATTTTATGGCTTCAAATGGGGTTGGGCTTTCAGAGAGACCCTTTATAAGGGTGTAAAAGATAAATTTATTGGGTTCTTGGATTCGATCGAAGACTGATACAGCGTAATCGAGACCGCTCGGGTGACCGGAGAGGGAACAGAAGGCCACGAGTCTGCTTATTGCAAATGTGTCACAGACGAGTCCGGATTTTATCATTTGGGTGTGTATTTGGCGCATTTCGGCCATTGTTTTGCATTTATTTAATAGTGAGAGAGTTGGGTTTGAAATTGAATGTGAATTTGCAGAGAGGTTTAGAGGAGGTGATGAAATGGTGGTGGTGGTTATCATGTTGGGGTTGAAGGAGAGTTGTCTGTGTGGTGGTGATGAACATTGCCCGCCAAAATCAGTTGAAGGTTTTAAATTATCTCATTGTAAATGGGCTTCAACGTGAGTATTGGGCCTACTGCTGGTCTTTGCATGATGTGCTTTGGATCTACTTTCCTGGTTGGGTCCATCTGCCCATTGTGCTCACCTTAAACATTAAACATCTTCAGACATGGTTTGAACCTTGGATTTGTGTTAAAGGTGTTATGGCTTAGTGATTTAGGAGTGGCTAATAGTATTACTGGGTCACAGGATCGAACCCAACCGGCCACATCTGGGGTGGGAGGGGTTAAGAGATAAAAAAAATGTATGTTCAAGGTAAAGGTCTAACATTTACTTTTTACTAAAAGTGATCCTCTAGTTAGAAGTTGATACAATGTTTGTTTAACCGGCGACATCTGGGGTGGGAGTGGCCAAGAAATTATAAGTCTTATAACTTTCGAAATAAGAACTAGAACTCAGGAAGAGGCAACCTATTACTCTGTTTAGAAAAAATCAACAACGTTAATAAAAATTTTGCTTCTTACTAAGAACTTATTCATGACTTTATTATGACTTTGGTTATAAGTTAGTTTGTCACGAGGCTTCGATTTGAAACCCACCCCCCAAGAGGGAGATATTGTTTAAAAAAAAAAATTATAGGTATTTTAAACATACCATATGTAAACACAACTTCAAAGAACCTCTCTATTTATAATGAACACCTCCAACATTCGTAAATTATAATAAGATTTTTGTTAATTAGTTTGAACCCCTCCACATTTCATATTTTTTCCATCAAACTCGGCATTCTCAAACATTGATGAATCATACTTACGTACCTAACATAATTTATTTTAAACTCTTCAATTATCTATAAACTATAAATAAGTCCTTACAATAGTGACAACCTAATTTTTTGTTCAGGTATTTTACTCCATAAATTAAAAGTCTTTACTCAAATCTTCTGAATTTTAACTTTTACTTATTATTGAATTTTTAGAATAAAATAAAATTACTAAATATACCCACTTATAGAGGTGCGCACGGGATGGGATGAGCCTCATCCCATTTGTTCGAGACCGGGACGGGATAGGCTCATCCCGACCTCATCACATCCCAAACGGGTTCGAGTCAAGACGGGATCAACAAACAATATGTTCATTTGTACAAATTGCTGCCAACTTGCTAAAATTTTTCTATACTTAATTTGCAAAGACCAACGGAAATAAGTGTCAAGCATTGAATTTTCTAATAATGTGTCAAATAAAGAAATACTCCAAGATGCAATTTATAATTACAGCTAGATAAGCAATATATCATGTAAAATATTTGAGAATAGATGTTAGAAAAAGGGATAGACAAGTGTGAATGAGAGAGAATATGTTGATGATACAATCAAATGATCAATATGTATCTTAAAATATTTATATCATCATAAAGTGATTTGTACTTATATCATCATTGAGTGAATACATATCTCAAATGATCAATGTGTATCTAAAAATGTTTATATCAAATTATCAATATGTATCTCATAATATGATCAATATTCAATCTAAAGAAAAATTACACTCTTAAAAATATATTAAAAATATTAATAATAAATATTTTAAAAAAATCAATTCGAAATGAAATGGGGTGGACGAGATTGACACTCTAGATTGGAACGTGACGAGATCGAGATGGGATTGATTAATCTCAATAAAACTCAAAAAATTTAGAACAGAGTGGGATAAGATCGGAATCACGAGATAAAATGCCCACTCTACCCGCGCACGTAGACTGCGTCCACATCCTATTAGCATCGATAATGTTGATCTGCTTTTTCATTCATGCACCATAGTAGACTAGATCGCTTTTTGTACAATTTATGACAAAAAGGGCAAAAAAGGAAAATTGTAGAGACTAATGTGGCACTCAAAGAGTGGCGAATTTGCAACTGGGTGTACCATGTACCCTATCAAAACTCGACAACCTAGCTACCTCGCCTATGTTCCAATAGTTCGCATGTACTTTCCACTTGTGCATCCGAGTGTTCGTATGTCTGCCACGTTCAGTCAGCCCGTGTAAAAGTCAGGGAAAGCAAAGTGTACCTCCGGACCCTCTCAGCTTATTTATTGTTGGAGGAGAACCTGACACGTACGACTGATTCCATGTTCACTGATCCGAATTGGTTGACTGGCTCCGTGCATTGTACGTGATGAAATGGCAACGATTACATCACACTGTCATTTTCTCTTTGTGACATTATCATCGAGGTGTTTTTTTTTTACGTTATATTTTCTCACACCAATAAATATTCATAACAAAGAAATTTAAATTTAAATAAAAAATAAAAAATAAAAAATAAAATAAAATAGGATAATTTTTGTCCAATTGATTTTCAAGTCCATCAAACACACGAAAGTTGTAGTATTATGAGTTATCTAATAAATACAACTTAAATCACTTGAAAATATTTTGAAATGAGCAAGTTATGATCATTTTACTAAAGTCGTGCAAATCTGTCTTGCAATGAAAAGGGGATAGTGTTCTTCACTTTCGGACAATTTATGTGCTTGATTAAGATCAGTTCTCAAGTTGATCTAAGCACAAAAGTTTTAGTACTCTGCGTTATCTAATAAACACAACTTGAATCACTTGAAAATGTTTTGAAATGAGCAAGTTATGTTCATTTTATTAAAATCCCGCAAATCTATCCAAAAAATGAAAATGGGATAGTGTTCCTAACTTTTGGCCAACTTATGTGCTCGATCGAAACTGATTCTCAAGTTGAACAAAACACAAAAGTTGTAGTACTGTCCCGCAGTGCACTCTACGAAAAGAATTTTTTTTTCGAACAAATTGCGCGACTTTAGTAAAATGGTCATAACTTGCTCATTTCAAAACATTTTTAAGTGATTCAAGTTGTGTTTGTTAGATAACTTAAGTTACTATAACTTTTGTGTTTCGATCAATTTGAGAATCGATCTCGATCAAGCACATAAGTAGGCCGAAAGTCAGGAGCACTATCTCATTTTTATTGCAAGACAGATTTGCGCGACTTTAGTAAAATGACCATGACTTGCTTATTTCAAAAATTTTCAAGGGATTCTAGTTGTTTTTATTTGATAACTAAGAGTACTACAATATTTGTGTTTTGATCAACTTGATAATCGGTCTCGATCGAGTACATAAGTTAGCCGAAAGTCAGGAACACTATCCCATTTTTATTGCGCGACTTTAGTAAAATGACCATAACTTGCTCATTTCAAGAGATTTTTAAGTGATTCAAGTTTTGTTTATTAGATAACTAAGAGTACTACAATATTTGTGTTTTGATGAGGTTGAGAATCGGTATCAATTGAGGTTGGTCAAGTGTTACCCTATTTTGCATTTTTTCATTTTGAGTTTGAGTTTCTCTGTTATGTTAAGTTATGCATATTTATTGAGTTTGGGTTTAATGGTTTCGACTTTGAGGGGATTTTGAGAGTTTTCGACTTTGAGGGGATTTGCAAAATATTTCAAATGGGGGAGGGAGGAACCATTGTTGATTTGAATGGTGAGGGGAAAAATGGATGATTTTTGTTTATATAGGTGGTGTGAGAAAAAAAGTAGGTGGTGTGAGAGAGTAGAATGGTGTGAGAAAGAAGAAATGGTGATGTCATGAAGTCACCACCGGAGAAGAAAATGCAGTTGTCACTTGATTTGTATTTACACTTCAAAGCTAACTAATAGAAAACCACTTGCATCTCTTTTATCAAAAATGCTAATAGCCTTTTTTTTTAAACACATACAAAAAATAATTGTTGTAGAAGCTCTAAGATTCTAAAAAATCGTTAGGCGATAGTCAGAGCTTAGGCAAATTATTATTAAAATTTATAATTTATAGAAGTTGAGCACAACAAAATATAAGTTACTTTCGATTCATTGCAAAGATGTAAAATGTATATATATATATATATATATAGAGAGAGTTTTAATGTTTTTATTTTTGCGAACTGAAAATAAATAATTTCTTCTTTAAAAAACCTGCTTATGTCGATTTTTAGAATAGAGCTAAGCTACTAATAGGTAAATTTTTTTAATAAGAGGACCATCATGACGCATAATTTACTAGACTAGGGCACAATAACTAGAAAGCTAGCAAGACTGACCGCAATTGTAGGAATTGATTAGACTTTCTTTTGTTTTGGTAGCTAAGACAACATGACACGTACCACCAAGAAAATTAAAATTGTAACTAGAATCTCTCAAAAATAGAAAAAAGAAGAATTCATCTAAGAAAGAGTTAGTGCATATTAACGAAGGGTAGAATAATGTAGCTCTTGAAAAAAAAAAATTCCATGAAACTAAATAACAAAAGTTACAAAAAAAAAAAATCCGTTTAAATGCAAAAGTTCAAATTAAAAGGCCTTATGAATGAGAGATTCTAAATGTCGAGGGAATGAGCGAGGAAACGAGCGAGGGAAATGAGGTGGCGAGGTGAAAGTCGTTCATTTTCCTCGAGATGCGCGCAAAAAAGTCAACGCACGCATCTCGAGGGAAATGAACGGCTTTCACCCCGCCACCTCATTTCCCTCGCTCGTTTCCTCGCTCATTCCCTCGACATTTAGAAAGATCACTTATGAATAGAGGTGGCAATTTACACTTTATAGACACAAGTCTATCTAAAATTTTCACAATATGCTAAATTATACCCACCTCGATGCCATCCTTACTAATCAGAAATATTTTATAGGTCGACTGCTGCCTTATAGATGTTTCATAGAACCACTACACTAAATGGACACTTTTGTAACAACTCTCAAAACAATATCACTTTTGAGATGTTACAATTCACCAAATAATTTCAAATCAAAACTAAATTTAATAAAAAAATTGAAAAACAATAACACAAAAAAATGATACAATAATTTGGATCATAATGAATAGTATCACTTTTATAACCATACTCTTCATGGTGATACAATTATTGTATCATTTTGTTTGTGAAAATGTGTAAAATTGTTAGGTGAATTGTTACACTTTAAAAGTGATATTATTTTAGGGGTTGTTATAAAAATGTCAATTTGGTGTAGTGAACAATACTCCTAAATTATAGTGACCCTATGAATCGCGACGTAATTAGTACATGAATCAAACTAATTAAAGGCCTGGAAAAGCAGTGAGCGAGGAAATGAGCGAGGGGAGTGAGGGGAGCCATTCACTATCCTCGAGATACACACAAGAAAAGTCAATGCACGCATCTCGAGGGGAGTGAATGACTCCCCTCCCTCCACCTCACTCCCCTCGCTGGTTTCCTCGCTCATTTCCTCGCCATGTAGCCTCTCTAAATCCATATATATAAAGAATTGAAAAATAAAGAACGAAAAGAAGTATGAACTTTGAAGTACAAGAAATGTAGTTTATAATTTTATTTTATTTCCATTTTTTCAAGCTGTCCATGTTTTTTACAAGTGCTCTATTATTAGAAGATTTGCTTCCAATTATAGAACCCATATTGAGTTGCATTGCTAATTGAAGAAACAATGAATCATCTTTATAGCTTGAAGGGACATGCATGCACTAACACTTGTTTCCTGGCTTTTCCAACTCAACTTATAGAGAATCTCTACAAATAGTAACTTGTTTGTAATGAAGATGATTAAGGAAGGTTCTCTCTCCTTTTTCTTTTACCTAATATGAAAAAGAAAAACATGCCATGCTTGAGAATGTCGTAGCATGACATAGCACCAGGATATAATAATTTTGTTTAATCTGAATCAAAGCACTTTTTATGCTTAATGTAAAGTAGGATTAGTGGAGGTCGAACTGCTTAAAATTCCTCCTTAGGTGTATCTACTATCTAGTTGAGGACCCGGCACCTTTGAGGAAATTTTCATTGGTGCATAACATTTGTTCTTGATTTGAATTGGGAAATTATTATGTTGTGGCCCTATACTGATAATCTTAGGTCATGCATCTCTAGAAGAATAGTAGAAACATCATAATATTATTGAGGAAGAACTTGAAGGTAATAAAATATTATTGAGGAGATCTTTGTTGTATGCCATCAAATGTACATATTCGCACACACGGCAAAGATATTCGTGTTATATATATGCTACACAAATTAGAGAATTGTCAAGAGTTTTGAATGTAAAAGCTAAAAACAAATTACAATCCTTGGTTGTAAGTTAGGGAAATGTTCATGAAGTGAAGCTGCTGAGCCAGAAATGACCACCCTAGCAAGGCCTGCATTGGGTTATCTTACCAAATCTGGATCACTTATATATTAAACTGAACAGCCTGACATTGAAGTTTTGCTATCAAATGCAAAGCCTACAACCTAGCATACTATTTTGGGCTCACACTCACCTGATGCCTCACTCCGTGAAGTAGTTTCAGTTTTATTAATCCAGAGTAAAAATTGCATAGACACCCCAGACTGAGTAAAAAGATCAATAATGATCTCTAGTAGTTTATTTAATCACATTGGCACATAGGGGGATGGAGTCTCCATCATCTCGGCATTCAGAGACTTCTCTAGTTATTGTGATTTGCGGTTTTCCTCCAATTTTTATCGACTACCATCCACTGGCCACTATTCTTATGGCAAGGGCCAACAACAATTGGCAGGGTTCAATTCTTGGACTTGAGACCAACCGCTACAAAATTTTGTAAACTAAGCTAATTAATGCCATTAACTAATTAATAAAGTTCTTTACCAGGTTCAGACGATATCTCCATCCTTTTTATTTATTATGTTGTATTCTTTTTTATTGTGGTGCCCTGGGCATTTTATTTCATCCTAATTGAAACCTTCATCATTCTCCCTAGAATCGGATTTTAGCATAGAATTTCTTACAGAAGAATGTTTGAATTTACAAATAATCAATAAAATTAAAATCATGTTCAATTTGTCTTCCTCTTGTATATATTATCACCAAGTCTAAAGACCATGACAAGTGTCATGTTCTTATGCCAAGAAAAGCCTAGAACAAAGTACTTATACAACATATTTTCCATGGGGCTTGCACTATTAACTTAAAATATATAGACTAGAACACACCACTAAGATTTATTCTCCCTGTCCCACTTCCTATCAACTTTCTTCAAGCTCACTTATAGCTCATATTACAAAAGTTGTTTTATGAGACACTATAAATATGTGGTTTCTACTTCAATCCCAATCAAAACACCTTCAATTACCAAAACATTGTAGTCTCCCCTTACTTCTTTCTATACTTAGACACTACTTTTTTTTCCACTCTTAAGATGGCAAGAATGCTAGAACCACTTAGGGTTGGAAGGGTGATTGGAGATGTCATTGATTTCTTCTCTCAAACAGTCAACATGACCATAACATACAATTGCAACAAACAAGTTGCCAATGGACATGAGATCTTCCCTTCCTCACTCACAACTGAACCTAAGGTTCAGGTCCAAGGTGTTGATATGAGGTCTTTGTTCACATTGGTATTGTTATAACTTCTACACTCATACCCTTTCATTAATTTACATCAGTTCTATTCCCTTACGTATTGGTTCTTAGATCTCTCCTGTTAATTGCAGGTCATGACCGATCCTGATGTTCCTGGCCCAAGCGACCCATATCTAAGGGAGCACTTGCACTGGTATAACTTCTAAGATACTTGGAATTCATATAACTTTCAAAGTTCATCATGTTAAGTTCAATTGTTCAAGATATACTATTGGTCATTGCAAATTGCAAAATCCAAATCCTTGCTTTACTACTTTGAGATATAGTAAATAGTGATTTAACATTTACAAATATAGAGGTAATACAAATTCAAGATAGTTTACCTAACGTATATACTTATATAAAGCCAATGTGTTTTTATTTTCATTTTAATATCAACATAAAATTGAAGTGTTTTATGTAGTATAGATGGTTACATGTCAACCCTGGATTCTCTTTTATCTTCTTTATAGATTCCTACAGGTTGGACAGATGGCTTACATTTTTCTCTGAATTGGGAATATTACAGGATTGTAACAGACATTCCAGGTTCGACGGATGCTACATTTGGTAATGTTTCATTAACTTATTTTTTTATTTTCTGAACAGAGAAATATATTGATGAACTGAAAATTATGCAATGTTATGAAGTACTTATTGATGATTGCATCAATTAAACAGGAAAAGAAGTGGTCAGCTATGAGATCCCAAAGCCAACCATAGGAATCCACAGGTTTGTGTTCATTCTGTTCAAGCAGCAACGTGGACAATTGATCTATCCACCTTCTTCAAGGGATTGTTTCAATACACGTAAATTTGCAGAGGAGAATGGGCTCGGTCTTCCTGTTGCTGCTGTTTTCTTCAATGCTCAGAGGGAAACTGCTGCAAGGAGACGTTAGACGCAGCAGTTTTATCAGATCATTATAATGGCTAACAGCATTTCTACTGCAATAGTAGTATATATTATGCTATAGTGAGATTTCTTAGTAAAATAAGCCAGTGGGTATTGTGGCTAGTGATGCATTGTAGTATGTTGTAGTTCTCTATAACCATATATGGTCATGAGTGTTTTGTTGTTCAGTTTCTTGTATATATATATTTATATATATATATTATCAATGGCCTTTGCTTGTTATCTTTCATAAAGCCCAAATCAAACAGATAGTGTGAAACTTCGACGTCTAAAATAATATACATGTTAAGAGCAGAGAAATTAAATTGCAGAAAAGGGAATAAGGAGAGAGGAAAGTGTGATTCAAAAGCTCCAAACTCAAAAACGATTTCTAAAGGACAAATCCAAACCAACTTGCCCAAAAACTATGTTTTTCATTAATTCATTTGAGTTTAAAATATTGAGAATAGATGCAAATGAAATCCCAAGAATATTGTGTTTAAATTTCTGTTGGATTCGACAAACAATCATCATGATAAAAATAAATAAATAAATAAATAGATTAAAATAAATTAAAAAAGCTAAGTTAAGGGTACATGAACTATATGTTTTGTTTCTCCATTTGAGGTGAATTTTTGGGGAATATGTGGGATTAATGTCAGTAATATTGTTAAACTTGACACAATCTTGAAGAACACGTCAAGCCAAAGGTGTGTTGATTCAATGGTTAAATAGTAACGGATGATATCACTAGGTCACAGGGTTGGGATAAAAAAAAAGCGTTCAATGTCATTGTTATAATGGCACAATTTGCTCAAGGACGAGTATGTCATTTATTAGATTCCATAACCATTCCATGGACTTGTCATACTATCTGCCACAAATCTACCAATTGAGCTAGTACCCCATTGGCATTGATGCAAAAACATATTTTCACTTGTACAAACATTGAGTTTGTCAATAGTTCAAAAATAAATAAATAAATAAATAAATAAGAATTGGGTTGTGACCCTTTTTATTTAATTTTTAATCCATGCCCGATAACTACATAGTCACCTCACATGAGTACTTGCTTTCACTTCGCTCTGGTTTAATAGTCAGGTGAAAACTAACAAAATCATATTTGGTAAGCCTCGAACGCACAACCTGTCACAAGTAGAGTAGATTTCCGACCAACTAAGATACAAACATGTCTAAATGTGAACCTTTTTGCTTAGGTGTTTCCACTATTCGTTGTCCTGACTTTATTTCATACACCTTGACCTTGATTGACTTTGAGTTTTACTATATTTTGTTTCGACCTTGCAAACTTGTACACTTTAACCTAGACGTTAGTCGACTGATCCAAGCTAACAAGAAAATAAGGCACATATAATAATTATAGTTGTGTGCTACGAGAGGTCCTAGAACCCAATAGAAAGTTTCTTTAGAGTTTAGGCCCAAATTCAAGTTTAAATATATTCCAAGAACACATTAGTAAACTTTTCTAAATCGAACAAAACTTTTCTATCCATGTGTTCCTTTTGTCTCTTATCAATGTATCATCTTTAAGAGCAGCCAAGATAGAACAGATCATGCGCGACTTCCTTTGGAGTTCCACACCAAAGTCAAAAAAGATGCATCTGGTGGGTTGGGAGAAAATTTGTTGTCCCAAAATCCGAGGTGGATAAGGCATTTGCTAAAAAAATGAGCACTTTCAACTTAACATTACTTTCTAAGTGGCTTTGGCGGTTTGCAGAAGAAGATGACAATTTATGGAGATCGCTCATCATTGATAAATATAGGCGAAATAGATGGGATTGGGATACCAAAACCAAGTACACTCCCTATGGGTGCTCTTTGTGGAAGTCCATCTCTTGATGTGCAAGTTTTTTCTACCATCGCACCTCGCTTCGATGTGGCAACAACGATCCCATCTCCTTCTGGCATGATTCTTGGTGTAGCAACTAACCTTGAAGGATTTGTTTCCAAGGCTATTTATCATTAACAACTAGAAAAATGAGAGAATTGTCAATTTTTTGATTATGGAGATTTTTGGGATCTTTCTTTTCAGAGACCACTAAATGACAGGGAACTCAAGGAAGCCACTAGTTTAATGCACTCTTGGAGGGATCTGATAGGTTTATGTGGAAGGGTAAAGGTGTGGGTTTCTTGGTGAAAGAGTTTTTTGATATGTTGGTTGTCTCTCATTATGTTCCTCTCACGAGAATTTGGTTTGGGTGAAAAAGTTTCTTCCTCGGATCAATTTCTTTCTATTGGTCAGTGTTGCATGAGAGGATCTTGACTAAAGATAGGCTAAAGAATAGAGGAAGTCTTTGTGTGCTTTATAATGACAATGACGAGACTCTGGATCACATGATGTTTCACTACTGATTCGCTAAATCTATTTGGAGCAGTCTCTTGTCAGAATTTGGTCTGAGTTTGATGTTTCATGGTTCCCTTTTAGAGTGGTTAAGTTGGTGGTCCCAAGTTATCCTTCTCGGCGCGCGAAGTGGTTGTTGCGTAGGGTTCCTCACATGCTCATGTGGTGTGTGTGGAAAGAAAGAAATATGAAGGTTGTTTAAGGGCTCAAAAGATCGGAGCAATCTATCTTTATGGAGATTAGGAAAATGTTGTAGAGGATGGGTTCGGCTTGTAATCTTTTCAGGGACTTGTATTTGACACATTCATGGTGTCTTGGCATTCCATTATCTAGGAATGGTTTCCCTTGTATCTTGTTTCCCTTCTTATCTTCAATAAAAATCTTCGTGTTTGACTAGAAAAAAAAAAACTTGACACCTAAAGTAACTTACACAATTACAATAGCACCCATTTTAATAAAACTTGGCCCTGAAAAACTCCTATAAACCCTACTATGAAAAAAAAAAAAAAAAAATTAATCCAACATCGAAATGTCAGGTCAGCTTCATTTAGATTATGCATCCCAAGCTCCAACCACTTTGAGTCAGATTTAAATCAATGCAAATAAGCAAAACCTTTATTCAGTCTTCACATAAAATAGTACATTAATTATGCTAAGTTCTTTTCAAAGCACAGTAATTCTACAAAGATGTGGCGTGCCAGGAAGGCTTGGGATGGTATAACCCAAGAGCCAACAGCTGTGTTCCTAATATTGTCAATTCAAATACCTAATAAAAAACCAATCATTATTCCCCAACAGGATGATCCTCAGTTCTTCAGACCTATAAACAGAAGTGGACCCTGCAAAGACACATTTAGTGGCAAAAACCTACCTGCCTGCCTTTTCATTTCAAAACACTATATAAAATGAGTGATGTGTAAATAAGAACAACAAAGTCTTTTGTCCTTTAAAATGGCAAATACATCACCAGAGCCTCTCGTTGTTGCGCGAGTGATTGGAGATGTTTTGGATTTCTTCTCTCCAAGCATCAAGATGGTTGTGAGCTATTACAATAACAAGCAAGTCTGCAATGGTCAAGAGCTCTTTCCTTCCATAATCAGTATCAAACCTAAAGTGGAGGTTCATGGTGGTGATCTGAGATCATTCTTCACACTGGTACTATACAATGCTACACACTAATTAGCTAGGTTTCATCATTTGGTTCTTTTTATTTTGTGTCTTCTTCCATTAGTTGGTAATTAAGATTTTTTGTGCAAAATTTTTAGGTGATGACAGACCCCGATGTTCCTGGACCCAGTGATCCATATCTGAAGGAACACCTACATTGGTATTGCCCACTAACACTTAACAAATTTTTTTTTTTTGATAACTAGATGAAAATACCCAATATTTTTTAAACACCTTTCACCTAAATCGTGAATCGAACCGATTCTAATTTATGCAAACCATAACCAAATCGAACCGACTAAAACTGAAATAAAACCGAACCGACCAACTATTTTAAACATATATTATTTATTATATATATTTGGTCTGTTCGGTTTGTCGGTTAAAATCATATAGAAACCAAAAACCGAACCGATTACTTCGGTTTTGAATTTTTTAAAATCGAACCGAACCGGATTGGTTTGGTTTTGATTAGATCGGTCAAGTTTTTGTTCAACCCTAACACCCAATGCCAAAAGCTCGATCAAATGGTAGAATCAAGACTCCCAACTAGCTAGCGCAGGGATGAACCCTAAAAGCTCGAGCTTTTGGAGTAAAATGGTGTTTAAGATTATGATATTGTATGGGTATATTATACCTAAAGTTATATACTTCATACTGATCATGTAACCATATGTCCAAACCTAACATTGATCCTCAACTACCAAGAAACCAATGTTTTTTTTTTTTAGATCTCTACAGAATTGAATCCATGGTGATTTTGATATAATTAACTTGAAATTTTCTCAATATGAATTGGCCATCTTGCAGGATTGTAACAGACATTCCCGGCACAACAGATACAATGTTTGGTAGGTCTTCCTTTTATTTCTCTTTAGCTACAACACATGCACAGTGCACATATCTACATACAGTAAACCCAAAGTTACATCTCTCTCCTACATAACATATAGACACTCAGATGAAACTTTGGGTTTTTTTTTGTTACTTTTGTGCTTGATTTGTTCTGTTTTTTTTTTGACAATTTGAACAATGAAACAGGCAGGGAAATGGTGAGCTATGAAATCCCAAAGCCCTACATAGGGATCCACAGGTATGTATTTGTTTTGTTCAAGCAGAAATGCAGAGAATCAGTGACTCCACCATCTTCAAGAGACTACTTCGACACCAGAAAATTTGCTCAAGAAAATGATCTTGGTCTTCCTGTTGCTGCTGTTTTCTTTAATGCCCAGAGAGAAACTGCTGCAAGAAGACGTTAGTGATCATCACATCTCCCAGCTCCATCATCAGATTAGGCAGCTATTGCAGTTATTTCCTTTCAGAAAAAACATGGTGCAATTTCAGGTTTCTGCAAAAAATAAACGAGTGGGGCGTGTTTTAGGAAAACCATCCCATCCTTAGCTATTTGATCAATGTGCTCAATTTGGCTCAAATATTTAGGGCTTTCTGTTCAAGTACTTGTGGTTCTAGTTTTTACTAATTGTGGGTAAATTTATTTAGACAGCTACTTTTGACACCACTTATTTTACTGAAGCACATCACCACCGCCCTACTTTCTGGAATATGTCACCACTTACTGAACTGTCACAAACTCACAGGTTTAGTTTGTCGATGTATAGGGTTGTAATTGTAATGATACCATCAACTAGAGGTCTTGACAAGCAACCCTAAAAATGTCAACCTAAGTCAAGGCTTGCCCTTCCTCTAGAACCCTAATTCATAAAAATAGTAATAAGAGAATGTATATAAGAGTTTTAGCCAATGGAGTATCAGCTCAGTGGTATGCATGTGGCAGATGGAATCACAGATCCAAGATTCGAATCCTATCGACTTACAGACCAATTACTAGCAAATGATTCTAACCCCTTCTCTTTAAATTAATTAGGTATATATATATATATAAAGACTTTTTCTTTCATAGATGTACTAGTTGCAAGATTTGGCTAAAAAAGCAGATAATGTTTAGCTGCATTAAGAATTCAAGTTGATCAAATACTACAGGCATCGAAATGACACTATAGAGGTTTAAGATTCGAACTTTGCCAATGACATGGGATTCAATTAAAACCCATGTTGTCCCTTAAAAAACAAAAGTTTTGCTATATAAAGCTTCCATGTAGTATGCAAATCGGACCTGCATCAAATACTAGTTTTTTTTTTTTAACTATTTGGAATTTTCTTGATTTAAATACACTCTTAACAAATAAAATATATTCTCAATACACATTTTGGCCATTGTTTTCATGCATCCATATTTCAGGACCTCTAAAGTCGATTTTTTTACTCGACATTGACAATTTGCTAAGAGTTTATATAAACCATAGAAAGTGAGAAAAGTTGGAAAAAATAAAAAAATAAAAACTCAAACAAAAAATTTGAAAAAAAAAATGGACATAGTTAGGTTTTTTTTTTCCAAACACATCGGATGTTGCGAGTTGGGTGGTGAAATTCAATTGCAGGATCATCTGTATGTGAAGAGAAAACCTAACTCTGTCCATTTTTTCTTTGACATTGTTTTATAAGTTTTTCCAATCTTATGGTTTATATACACCCCTAACAAATTGCTATTCTATCAATGTAATTATCACTTTTGATCCGTTTTTTCATTAGCTTCAAGTTTAACTGTATCTTGTAATAATAAAGGCAAGCCTATTTTCATTAATACTTTTAAATATTACATAAAAATACAAAAACAAACATTAAAAATAGTACTAATCATCTAGGAGGCGCTCAACAAAGCCCTGTAAGGGGTGAAGCTTGCGACCCTCTTCTATGCCCGAAGAGTAGTAGCCCATTAACAAATTTCCACCATCACCATCATCATCATCCTCATCAGAGGATGATCACGATTCCCTTTCCTCCTCCTCTAATAGTTCTTTCTCATGGTCACGAGCCGGGGTCATCATCCTCGAACAAGCCTCTTTCGGATCGCCCATGGCATCCCATTCGTCGTCTGAGTTTTTTCTTCAAACTTTGCCATTTTTCTCTTCATCTTCTCTTATTACCATTTTTCTCTTCATTTTCTCTTCTTTCTCTTGATTTGGTGATGAATACTAATAGACTACTCCTTTTTTTATAATGCTCAACATAAATGATATTTGTCTTCCCAAACAATTTTTTTTGTGAGTATGCAACAATTGTTCCTAAAAGGCTACACGAATCTCATATAAAAAGAAAAAATGGAAAGAATTGGAGGGTAGAAAAGAAACGGAGATGCTTGTGCGAGGGAAAAAAAAATTGGACCTTGAGCATGCTTCTACGAATGGGGAACCCCCACTCACAGGAATCTACTCGAGGGCGAGGAGAGAAAAATAGAACAAAAAAGAAGAAAGGAAGAGAAAAGAAGTGAAATTTGTTTGTTATGTGTCTGGTGTCGATCGGTGAGAAGAGAGAAAGCAACGATCAAGATGGAGCATTACGTGTGTATGGTCGATGAATGTTGTGGCTAATGTGTGTTTTGCGAGAAGAGGATGATGACTATGTGGTGGTCTGCAACTGTTGTGTGGTTGAGTTTGATTGATCTTATGAGAGGTCTGATGGTAGGGAGGAAGGAAGATGGTTGGGCCAGCAGCAGACGATGCACCCACCATCGATTGTTGTGTTCATGTTGTGAAGAAAATAGAGGACAGAGAGTGGAGAAGAAGAGAAATAGTGGTGAAAGAGGGTTTCATATTAGTGGTGTGCTTTAGTACATTAAAAGGAGGGTGGTGATGTGCTTCAGCAGAAGTATTGGTATCAAAAAGTTGTTGCCATTTATTTGTGTATTTTCTAAAAAGTATCAAACAATAGTCCTTTCTCACCCATTCAACTATCACAAACTCACTGGGTTGGTGTGTGGATGTACAAGGTCGTAATTGTAATGTTACCATCAACTCAAGGCCTCACGCCTCAATTTTTCGAGAAAACGAAAATCCTTTTATCTACATAGGATTAGGATCATCCACTTCCCCAAAACTCAAGAGGTGAAAATTTAACAACAGAAACATTAAATAAAATTAACATTGACAAAATTTTTAACCAGGTAACTCTTTGAAGATGACTGTTCCATAAAAATAAACTACCAAAGATGTTGCCCCAAAACTCTATAACATGATAATGGCCAAATGGCTACGTTCCAATAAGAACGTACCCAATAAGCAAAAGCTCACTTGGGCCAACGAGGTAGCTGGTATGAGTAATTTTCATCTTATAAAATAAAATAATTTACATGCTTTAACATGAAAATTTCATAAACAAGAAAATAATACTCAAAGTCTTGTATTTCCTCAACGAGGCAAACATTGCATACTAATAAGTTTATCATGCTTAAAATATACATTTATTTTACCAACACTTACAAAGTGATGGTTGAATATGGTAAGTTCGACCTGCAAAAATTGTTAGTAGACTTACCATCCTGCACGAAATGGTTAGAAACAAACGGATAAATTTTATGAGTTATTAATTCTCATAAATGTAATTTATTTTCAAACAACAATACAAATCGTAGTCATAATAGAGTATTATTAAAATATCAACAAAACGCATTTTCTACCTTTAGGAAGACTTATAGTTCTCATTCAATAGTCGAATGAGCATTTAGTTTCTTCCCTTAAGGCAATCATGCACATACACAAAAATCACGTTTCTTTTTCCACAATCGCACTATCCTCCTTGTGCCGAACACACCTTATCCAAGTGTGCCTCCATTGCCTTTGAAACCACTCAGAGCGTACAAGTTTCAAGTGGGGTGTCACATCGAGAAACATGTCATCTCACCCAAAGTTTCATGACAAGCATTTCCTAAATACTGCACGTACTACCAAACTCACATGGAACGGCGTACCCGATATGCAATCAAATCTGCATACCAAAATTATATCACACGTATACAAGCAAGTCTGTATACTAAAATAATTTCTTTATGGTGACACTTTGTCAACTAAAACTCAAAACTCTTTTATGGTGACACTTTGTCAACCATAATATTAACCCATTATTTTGGGAAAACTAGCATTTGTCATAAATAAATTTTCCATAACACAACAGGGATCAAACTCAATCAATATGAGGATACTTCTTAGCAAGTCAATTTGCATAACAATCCAACTACACAATCAGTAGTAGTGCCAAAATCTTTTGTAGTCATTGCCTCCATTCGTGTATATGTAAAAAAATAATAATTCGGACAATATACAAAGAATGTTGACAATCCGGACATAAGTAATAACTTGTTCAACCCAAACTGAACAATTCATTCTACATGATGCCACTGGCTAACAAAACAACAATACCAATTATGAACCAACACACAATCATTATATATTTCCTATACCAAAAGTATTGTATCCCCACATATTTAGTGTACTTGAAGAAAACAAGCATCAAGTCTTCGACATTCTTCTACACACATCACCACTCTATGAAAATAAATCAAACAAAACAATTCATTCATAGAACAATTAAAGTCTTTAACTCCACTACCTATTCCACATCCAAGGAAGCGTTGAGGAAGATGATCGCTGTAACAATTCAAATCACACACTCCGAAGCATTCAACTACAGTTTCACTACCCAACCAGAACTTGGTCAAACCCTCTCCAAGCCTTCCAACTTTCTAATCAATTTAAACAGCCCCCAACTCAGTTGTAATTAGCCTAGTTTTAGTCGCTAAACAGTTGGGTAAATAACCCTCCAAACAATACCAAAATGAACAAGCTGTCCTAACTAGACAGCTTGACAAGTCATCACTCAAATGTACATAATTCTCACATTAAATTCCAAATTGACTACCATTAAGGGATATAAAAAGTAGACACAAAGAGGTTTCCAACCATATAAAACATACCCCGTAATTATGTTTGTAACATTACATATTTTACAAACAAAACAGGTCATCTGTCAGCATTCATCCAAATTTACCTCTGGCTACTAAAACAAGTATATCTTTCCACACAAAATTCAGATTGTCATACCGTAAAATCCTTTAGAAACTAGACTCCAATAAAAAACTTTTGATATATAGCATGATGCAGTACACCCTAAAGAACCCAATCAAAACTAGTATAGAAAAACTACAAAGAATTAAGACTGATAAAATACACAAATAAGTTTAAGCTCATAATTGAAAAATGTTTCTAACCTTGTTTACATTTTTTTTATCAAACAAGAAGACATTTTATTCTCACTAACAAGAAAATAAAGCTATCAAGATTTCTACAAATATAAAATTATTCCCCCAAACATATAGTTGTAAATTGGCTCCAGCACATCAACAAACCAAAATTTTATAAACATAAGGGTTCAGGGAGAGAAGACTCACTTGTGAATGGATTCAGCTGCAAAGATTGGCGAGACGCAGCCTAAGAGAAGAACGAATGGACTTTGCTGTAAACCTCCATCTTTCGATTTGTTTGATGAAAGTCTCCCCATATTTCTCATGGTTTCTCTGTTATCTTCTTGTTTTGTTTTGTTTTGTTTTGTTTATTTTTTTCCAATGATTAGAGAAGATCGGAGAAAAGGAATCTCTTTTCTCCCTTTTTTTTTTCTAGCTGCCACACAAAATGAATAGACTCACTAACAAGTTAGGGTTTTTAAGAAAAATGGTAACATGCAATAAGCCATTGGCTGCCAATTGCCATACCTTATTTATGTATTATTGTTATTTTATTTCTCTCTCCTACTTTAGCAAGAAAAAAAAGAAACCCTAGTCAATACGAAACCTAATGAAATAATGGTCCAAGTCCAAAATATAAAAAAATAAGCCCCAACCTAAAAGAAAAATAACATTAGTTTATAAACGAACCCCCATTTTATTACAACTTTAATGCATGAAAACTAATACATTAATCAAAGTGATAGGGAAATAAAATAATTTATCTATAAAATAAATTTATATAGTTAGAAAAATGTGGGTGTTATGATTGTAATATCTTGAGTGGGTGGGTTCTGAGGTTGAAATGCTACCTTGTGTAGGCGGACTCTGAGGCTGGTAGCTCTATGTGTTGGCGGACTCAGGAGGCTGACATGCTACCAAGTGTGGGCGAGCTCAGAGGCTGGCAGACTACCTTAGTGTTATAGTCCCACATCGCCTGGGTGAAGGATGAAGATGTGCTATATATGTACGAGTTTGGATCTACATGACACAATGTCGCGTTTTAAAGCCGTGCGGATAGTAGTAAGGTTGGGCCCAGAGCGGACAATATTGTTTCATGTGGATCGGGTCAGTATGTACGAGTTTGGATCTACATGACACAAACGATATTGTTTCACGTGGAGCAACCCTAAAGCCACCATTCTTCCTATTTTGCATGACGAAAATGCCCCGTCAAGTCAACAAGTCCCCAACCTTTGCTTTAAGAAATTCTTTGAGGAGAAGAAGTTCGCCGTAGCATAGAAAGCCCCGGCGGAGAAGAAGTCAAAGGCCGGGAAGAAGCTCCCGAAGGAAGGCGGAGCCGCTGCTCCCTTGACTATCACTTCAAGAGAGATCCATACTGTTGTGCGTCTTGTGCTTCCTGGAAAGCTAGCGAAGCATGCTACGTGCGAGGGGACCAAGGCGGTCACCAAGTTCACCAGCTCTTGAATCGATTTGGTATCATATCTCTGTATCTTGAAAATTTGTATGGTTTACTGTCTAGATCTGGTTTTCTTCTTGTTTCAGGGTTTGCTAATGTCATGTAATGTAACAAACAAAGTTTACTAATATGGGAACAACCAATTTGTGGAAGAGGCCTTTTAATTTTCAGGACATCCAAGCAACAATGTCCATGATGATTTGGAAAACAGTAGGCTCAATCCAAATTCATGGATACGAATCCAGATTCAGTGGGCAGTTTGCGCACAACACCACTAAATTACTATAGTTGCTAAGTTGATAAACATTACAGGAGAAGGCTATGCAGGTCTACTACTTATTATCATTTTGTTAGTTGTTTTATGGCTTTTAATGTGAAATCCAATTAACCGATAAGCATGGTTGATTTCTTTTTATGCATTGTTAAGGTCATTATGTTCCTCAGTTGTCACAAATTATACATGATAAGAACAAGGGAATTGAGAACCAGTCTATTAATTTCAAGGGTTTCATGGTAAGATTGGGATTTAGGTTGGATTGTGATGCATGATTGCAGTTGAACTTGGGGGGGGGGGGGGGGGGGGGGGGGGGGGGGGGGAGGGGAGTGAAGTCTTTTATTGGTCTATCTTCTTTATGTTGGTAATGTTGTCACCGATGATTATCTATGTTGGTACTTTCGAGTACTGGTAGACCCATGTTTTGATATCTGATACTACGAATGAGATTCTTACTCTCACTTGTGACTGGGGATCATCTGAGCATCCTTTTGAAGCATGCAACAAGGCTACCGACTTGGCAGATGTTAAACAGGGACATATTGATCCCTACAACATATTCACCCATCCTTGTAATGTTACTGGATCTGCCAGATTCAAGTTAAGAGGTCACTATGTAGGTTTTCATACATTCTTTCAGTTGCAACTCTTATTGCAGCTTGTTGGAATATTAAAGATCAATTACTCCCATGATGAAAGATCCGATCAGGGAGCTTCGACTGGTTTCAGAAAACCACCACAACCTCCGCAGCAGAGAACTAGTGGGGGTGTTGATTTTCCTTCATCAAATTCAAGTGCAAGGTACCGTTTTCTGAGATTTGTTGTAATTTTCATAAAACCAAGAACCTACCACAAGAGATTTCTTGGCACTATTCGCCGAACCATGTAAACAGTTTTGTTTCCTGTTTCCGCAATTGGTATCAGAGCACTAAGGAAAATTGATCTTGAATTGTTCTACTCAAGATTGTGAAGATTCAAAAGTGCTAGGGTTTGTTTGTGCACAAGTTGTTTGAAGAAAAAAAAATCGTAGCGAAGCTTCTTATCTAGAAAGTCACAGGTTTTGTTTGCAATGGCATCCAAGGTGAGCATGGCACATGTGGGGAAGTATGAAATCGAGAAATTTAATGGTAAGAGCCATTTCGGATATTGGAGAATACAAATGAGGAATTTGCTTATTTATCAAAAATTACGCAAAGCATTACTAGGGAATGATAAAAAGGCTGAAACCATGTCAGATGATGAATGGGAAAAATTGGATTTGGAGGCTCGTGCTGCTATTTGCTTGTGTCTGGATAGAGACATAGTTTTTTTAGTTAATGAAGAGACTACGGCAGTTGATGTTTAGTTGAAGCTTGAGTCACAGTTTATGACTAAGACATTATCAAACAGGTTATACTTGAAAACCCAATTGTACAGACTAGCAATGGATGAGGGCACTCCAATTGGTGATCATATCGCTAAGTTTACACAGATTATCTCAAATTTGAGAGATGTGGATGTGAAGATTTAGGGTGAAGACCAAGCAATTATATTGTTTTACTCCTTGCCGCAGTCATATGAAAATCTTGTACAAACAATTTTGTTTGGGAAAGATGAACTTACATTTGATGAAACTACCGGTGCACTCTTGTCCAATGAGATTCGGAAGAAAACTTCATCAAGTGGTAGTGGGAAAGATCAAGCTGAAGGGTTGGTTGCTAGAGGAAGGTCTCAAGTGAAATCATCGTCAAAGAGTGGAAAATCTATATCAAAGTCTAGAGGTCCACAATGTCACAAATGTAGATAATAGGGGCATATTAGGAAAAATTGTCCAAATCAAGGTAAGAATAATCATGATAACAGTTGGAAGGGCAAGAAAAAGCAAGATAAGGGTGATACTAGTGAAGCAAGTTATGCATCTAGTACGAAAAATGATGAAGAATGTTATTCAGTTGCGGGTGAAAACACAAAAATCTATGAGAGATGGATCCGTGACTTTGGGTGTTCTTACCATATGTGCCCAAACAGGGAGTGGTTCACTACCTATGAGCACATTGATGGTGGTACTGTTCTGATGGGTAATGATTACACTTGCAAGACAGTTGGAATTGGAACAATGAGGATTAAGATGTATGATGGTGTTGTGAGAACCTTAACTAATGTGAGGCATGTCCCAGCCTTGAAAAAGAACCTCATCTCGCTTGGTGTTTTAAACTCCAATGGTTGTAAGTTTACAGCGGTAGGTGGAGTTTTAAAGGTTATCCGTGGGTCTTTGGTTGTCATGAAAGGGATCAAACAAGGTAACTTATACACCTTGATGGGTAACACGGTAGCAAGAAATGTGGCAGTGAGAACTTCTTCATCGGAAAGCACTAGGTTATGGCACATGCGACTTGAGCATATGACAGAAAAATGATTGTCTCTACTAAGCAAGCAAGGGTTACTGAAGGGTATGCAGAAGCCGACAATGGAGTTTTGCGAGCATTGTGTATATGGAAAACAATGCAGGGTAAAATTCAGTACAAGCAAGCACAGGAGCAGAGGTATTCTAGACTATGTGTATACAGATGTGTGGGGGCCAGCGAAGGTCGCCTCTAAAGGAG
Source organism: Berberis thunbergii (assembly GCA_003290165.1). Classification (NCBI taxonomy): domain Eukaryota; kingdom Viridiplantae; phylum Streptophyta; class Magnoliopsida; order Ranunculales; family Berberidaceae; genus Berberis; species Berberis thunbergii. The sequence goes on along the minus strand of QNQO01000342.1, from coordinate 808,129 downwards.
GTTCCAGGTACTTTGTCTCCTTCATTGATGATTATTCCAATTACACATGGGTATATTGTTTGAAGTCTAAGAATGAAGTATTTGAGACATTTAAAAGGTGAAGAGCAATGGTTGAGAATAGAACTGGAAGAAAGATGAAGACTTTGAGGTCTGATAATGGTACCGAGTATACTGAGGGTACTTTCAAACAATTTTGTGATCAGGAAGGAATTGTTCGACATTGAACTGTTAGAGACATGCCACAACAAAATGGAGTTGCTGAGAGATTGAACCATACTATGCTTGAAAGAGCTAGGTGTATGCGCTCCAATGCTTGTTTTGGCAGAGAATGGTGGGCTGAATCAATAGCCACCGCGTGTTTCTTGATTAATAGATCGCCACATTCTACATTAGACTACAAAACACCTTATGAGGTGTGGTCAGGTGAACATGTTGATTACAGTATACTGAAAATTTTCGGTTTTATTGCCTACTACCATGTGAAAGAAAATAAGCTTGATGCTAGGGCTAAGAAGGCCATTTTCTTGGGGTATGAAAAAGGCGTGAAGGGTTATCATCTATGGTGTTTAGAGGATAATAAATTTGTGATCAGTCGAGATGTTACATTTGATGAGAATTCCTTGTTAGCTTGTACTAAAGCTATGGAGTTGGTTGATAGTGGTGGTGAATCTAGTAACACTCAGAAAGTTGAAGTTGAAGCGTATGTCGATGCAGCAGATGAACAAGTGGTTGAAGCAGGCACACATGAACCTGAAGACCATGAGGAGCAACAACCAGTTGAAGATAATCAATCCCAGCAGCTACCTTTGGCCTTAACTAGGTCAAAACGATCGGTTAATCAAGTTCAAAAATTTGGCTTTGAAGAACCGTTGAAGCACTATGGTTAGTTGAATACAGTTGATTTGGTTGCATATGCACTCTCTGTGGAAGATGATGAGCCAACTACTTACAAGCAGGTCGTTCGTCATTCAGATAGTCAGAGTTGGTTAGTAGCTATGCAGGGTGAGATGGAGTCTCTCCAGAAGAACCATACTTGGGATCTAGTGTCGTTGCCTAATGGAAGGAAAGCAATTGGCTGCAAGTGGGTGTTTAAGAAGAAACAGGCTACTCTAGAGTTTGGTACTTAGTTCAAGGCAAGATTAGTAGCTAAGTGTTTTGCTCAGAGGGAAGGCGTTGACTACAATGAGATATTTTTGCCTGTGGTAAAACACACTTCTTTACGTGTGTTGTTGAGCTTGGTAGATCATGGTGACCTTGAGCTTGAACAACTTGAAGTGAAAACAACTTTCTTGCATGGAGACTTAGAGGAGGAAATTTATATGCATCAGCCGAAAGGTTTTAAGGTTGTTGGAAAAGAAGACCATGTTTGTCGTTTGAGGAGATCACTTTATGGATTAAAGCAGTCACCTAGGCAGTGGTACAAACGGTATGACACTTTTATGTTGAAACATGGGTTCACACGAAGTCAGTATGATTGTTGTGTTTACTTGAAAAAACTTCATAGTGGCGATTTTATTTATCTTTTGCTCTATGTTGACGATATGCTCATTGCCTGTAAGAGTATGGTGGAGATAAATAAATTGAAGTCTCAACTTGCATCTGAGTTTGAGATGAAGGATATGGGTGCTGCAAAGAAAATACTTGGAATGGAGATAAGAAAAGAAAGGGAGAGTAACAAAATTGTTTCTTTCACAGAATGGGTACCTTGAGAAGGTCATATCACGGTTTGGCATGGAAAATGCAAAGCCGGTTATTACTCCTTTGGCTTCACATTTTGATTTTCTCGAAAGTTATCTCCAGTCACAGTGGAAGAAAAAGAATACATGTCGCATGTTCCTTATGCTAGTGCAGTTGGCAGTTTAATGTATGCTATGGTGTGTACACGCCCTGACATTTCACAGACTGTTAGTGTTGTGAGCAGGTATATGGAAAACCCTGGGAAAAAACATTGGGAGGCAGTGAAATGGATGCTTAGGTACTTAAAAGGTACCTTGGATGTGGGTTTGGACTTCGGTGGAGATTCATGTTTGATTCTGATTATGCTGTGATCTAGATAGACGAAGATCTACTACTGGTTACGTATTTCAGATATACGGTGCTCCAGTTAGTTGGAGATTTATGCTTCAGGATATAGTGGCTCTCTCTACTACAGAGGCTGAGTATATGGCATTAACAGAAGCTGTAAAAGAAACATTGTGGCTTCTAGGTCTTGTAAATGACTTGGGTGTGGAACAAGATAGTGTTGAGGTTCTCTGTGACAGTCAGAGTGTCATCCATTTGGCTAAAAATTAGGTTCATCACGCAAGGACTAAGCATATTGACGTCCGATATCACTTTGTTCGAGATGTAATTGAGGATGGTGATGTGTCTTTGGTGAAAGTACACACAAAAGACAACCCTGTTGATATGTTGACAAAGGTTGTTCCTGGAGTTAAGTTCCAACATTGTTTGGACTTACTCCACATTGACTCATGTTGATTGAGGGCCCTTTGGGGCGTTGCACTTCGGGGCGGTTTCGTGAGGTGACAAAGCTATGGTGGAATGTTGATCAGTTTATTCTTTTACCTTGTTTCGACTCATTTTTTCCTTTAAAAATAAATTCGCCGAGGTGGAGAATTGTGAAACAGGAAACTATTTTTTGAACGGGAAACAAATTCAGGAAACAGGAAACTGTTTTTTGAACAGGACACAAATTCAGGAAACAGGAAACAGGTTTTTGAACAAAAAACAAATTCAGGAAGCAATAACTGTGAAACAGGAAACTGCTGTGAAAGAATTGTTGTATAATAGGAAACAAAACACTATATATACTAGGAACTGTAGCTGCTTTTTTTTGTACGTAGAAAAACTGTGAAGCACAGGGAATAGAAAAAGATAATTGTAGGAATTGTTTCATCTCTTGCTGAGAGATTGTGTGAGAATTGTCATCTTCTTGTACCTTGTTCTTGAATTTAGTGGAATCACCTCACCGTGGACGTAGGCACTATTCGCCGAACCACGTAAACTTTGTGTCTCTTGTGGTAGGTTCTTGGTTTTCTCTAATTACTTTCATTGCTAATTGCTCTACTTAATTGATTGGATCCTTGTGGTACTTGTGTGCAATTGTTGGTGTCTACCCACTTCTGCAATAGGGCACAACAGATTGATTGATTAGTTTATGGTTGATTCAACTCTTAGAATAGCTTAGCTTAATTTTCATGACTCTGAATTGTTTACGTTATAGATTATTTAGTCTCCAATTGAAGAGATGAATAGAAGAAGAATAAAAAATTTAATTGGGTGTTTTCAATTGTTTGAATTTGTAGGGATAATAGTCTCCAAGATGGGATGTCTAGTGGAAAAACCATGTATTATCAAGAATATGTTGTCCAAGTTGCATCTAGAGACCAAAGAATTCCTGCCAATCTGTCGATCCAAAACGGGATGTTTCTAACCCTAACTATCGAGTTTAGATGCAACAACAAGTTCATGAATTTGGGTATATGTTAGCTTCCCAATTAGTGTAAGAGAAAACAACAGCAATGGCAATGGATTTCATTCTAAAGTACACTAGGTGGATGAAGTGGAGATATCTATGGGTACTGAGCTGACACCCACATCTTAAAAAGATTGCAACCGGCTCAAGTACTAGCAACTCGAAACCATAGAGCAGTCTTGCAAAATAAATGGGCAATCTTCGAGATTCGCGAAGCTGTGCATCTCGAGGGCACATGCGAACATCTTGAGGGGGATGAGCAGTCACACTCACCCCCTCGCCCATTTCCTTCCATTTAGAATTTTCCCATATAAATATTACCAAAAGAAAGTTCACATTTTCTTCCTTTAATTCGTTATTGTGTGTATACTTCACTGATGGTAGATGAGTGGAACCGTATGAATCAGACCATTTTAAATGGTTCGAGTTACATTCGGTCCTAATGTTCAAAATGAGGGAATTCGGATTGAACCGGATCCGTTAAATTTAAATGGTTCGAGTTAGGATTCGGACCGGTGCCCACCCCTACTTGAAAGTGCTATGTCAGGTTTTGAATTGCAAGGTTGTTTATTGATGCTTGAAAGTGCTATGTCAAGTTTTGAATTGCAATGATGTTGCGTCAATTGTATTATATCAGGTTTTTACAATGATGTTAAGGCATTTGATTACAATGTGCTATTAACATCCAATGATTATCAAATGAATTTACATTGTTGAAAGAATATCAAACTTTGTTGCAAGAATATTCAATGAACATCAAATGAATTTACATTGTGCTTTAACATCCAATATACATTTACTCCTTAAAAAAACTTGTCTACTTTAAACCTCATATTCACTTGTTTGATTGTGTTTGTGACACCATGGGATCTGCAAGAAAATTAATTAAGAGTTGTTAATTAGCAACAACTTAACCCGTTAAAATAAATTACTGGTAGAAACATAACCCCTTAAAATAAATTTGAATTTAACTTTGTCCCCTGCAACAGAATTGACCTAACAGATGATGTAGACGAGCTGCAACTCAAGCTTACCATCAAAACTTGGCAGAGATGATTAGTAGAAGCAGATGTGAGTAGTAGAAGCAGAGATGATGTAGATGTAGTAGTAGAAACAAATGTAAGAGTTATTGGTGGTGAAGTGAAGACGGTGGTGGTGAAATGGAGACGGTGGTGGTGAATGAGGAGTTGGCGGATTATTCCAACGTCTTAGTGAAAGTTTAAATCTCAGCCTTCGATTTTAATTGCATCAACTTTGAATCTCAGCCTTCAGATCATTAAAGGGTATTTTGGACAATAAAAATTTTGACCTTTTTTAATCTAGCACGTGCTTTGACAGCCAATGCACATTGACTGTTAGTCTGAGAGGGAAAGTGCAATATGAATATTAATTTGAAGTAAAGCTAAATTGACTATATATTTTAGGGGAAAATGCAATTAACCCTTAATAAAAATAGTAATCTTTTTTCTGTCACAAGTAATAATCAAACTAACTACTGAGTCAGAGAACGTATATAAGAGCTTTAGCCATGCCATTACAATTTACAGTACCAAATAACCAACTGTACTGACTAGTTGCAAGATTTGGCTAAAAAAAGCAGTATTATCTTAGCTGCATTAAGAATTCAAGTTGATCAAATACTGCAGGCATCAAAATCACACTATAAAGGTTTAAGAATTGAACTTCGCCAATGACATGGAATTCAATTAAAACCCCTACTGTCCCTTAAAAAGCAAAAGCAAAAGCAAAAGCAAAAGTTCTGTGATGCAAAGCTTCCATGAGTAGTAAGCAAATCGGATCTCCATCAAAGACTAGATACCCCAACCAAATCCTCATTTTTAGCTACAAAGGTATAGTCTATACCTAGCAGGTATGATTAATATAGGTTCGGGAACAACGATTCTAGCTGGCCTGGGTTGAGCGCCTGGGTGGCTGCTTGGGCGCTCCTTGGCACGTGCGCCTGGGAGGGTCCAAGGCACGTGCATGATGAAAATTGGAGGGAGTTTCAGCAGAATATGAAGCATCCCTTATTTTTCCCCAAAAATCGAATTTGGTTTTGGTTTTTGGCTCCATCGTATCCTCCGTCCCCATCGAAGAAGAAGCTCCATCGCATCCTCCCTCCCCATCGTCGACTCCACCGAGAGAAGAAGCTCCCTATCGCATGAAGAAACCAGAGAAGGTAAGATCTAGGGTTTTTGGCTTCATTTCTTCTTGATTTCTTCTTGTGGGGTTCTAGATCTAGGGTTTCTAGATCTAGATCTAGGGTTTAATAGAACTACAAATTTGAGAAATTAAAGTTCATATTGCAAGTTATTTGAGATGCATCTCATTTTTTCTATACGCAGTTGTCATCTGCAACTAGGCATCTGTTTGGACTACTGAGGACCGCAAACATACACAATGCTTCCGAGGTTTGTCGTGCCATTTTGAATGATCTTTTGATCCCGAGCTATTCATATTTGATTGAGACCCTCTATGATGTGGATTGTGTTGAGAGGATTTTGGGGTATTTTTTTGGAGAAGTTGGAGGATGGAGAAGGGATTGAAGTGGAGGGAGAGGATGGTGGTAATGTTGGTGACGGTGAAAGAACTCCAGTGATGATGGTGGGGAAATTGATCAATGGGTACTTGTCTGAGATTGCTTCAGATGCTTATTTGAAGTTGAAGAAGTTCTGCGAAATGAACAACTCAACCTTTGTTATAGCACTAGCAGCTAAGAAGGTAGTAAGGAAGCAAACAGTGAAGAAGAAAACCAAGCAAGAACATCACCATGTATGCTTCATCCCCAAGTTCTACAGAGACAAAAGCATGCGAGTTCATCCTCAGTACTGTCTCAGTTGACTTGGTATAGACTTCCTTCAGTGTGTCATTTACGAGTCTAAGTTGAATTCGCCCAATGCTCATCATATTGGCATTGAGTATATGGTATCTGATAGGCTTTACAAGCTATTGCCTTCTGATGAAAAGAAGCTTTGGCATTCTCATAGTAAGGTAATCAAGCCAAATGATGTATGGATGTGTTTACCGATTATGGAAAAGCTAGAGATGGAACATCTACCAAATCTTGCCAAGACTTATGGGAAGTTCTAGTCTATTTGGTAGGTTGATGAGTAGAATGTCATTCCTTTGGGTATGCCCTCACCAGCCTTCATGTCGCCTCGAGTGCTAAACTGGATAATGGGGACGTTTGAAATGCTGCCGTTGAATTCAAATGCTTAAAATTATGGCCAAAAGTGCCTAGAAAACTCTTAGTGATTGTGCTCCTCACCATCAAATACAAAGAAAGTGAGTGAATTTCAGGCCTTCAGAGCACCATCTTGATGTAAAAATACAACTTAGAACATGTTTTAGTACAAGAGCTCCTAAGACACTTTTTTTACTTTTTGTAATGCACTACTGTTGTTATCAAGTCTCAATGGAGTATATAATGTACATAGTCATATCTTTTGGTAATGAAAATTTTAGACTCCAATTTCAATTTCTCTAATTTATGTTCAATTTTATCTGATCTTTCGAAGAAAAAAATTTTAAATAACATTTACATTGTAGTTACAGGGAAGACAATAATGAAAGATGCATTTGGCTACAAGCTTTGTTGGTGTTGATGTCTACCACCACCACCTTTCTTATTATCCTCCACGACAGTTCCCTCATGCAAATCGCACACTTGGGTCTTGAACTTGCACCCAAACTTCTTCATAAGGGAACTTCTCCATCCTCGATTGCCCAATGGCCCAACCTTATCGATCTTCTTTATAGCCTTTTTCATGGGAGAGCACTCACGTTCCAACTTGTTCACTTTTGATCTCATACTGTCCATGTCGAACCGGAGCACTTGGTTCTCTCTTATTGTTGTCCTCCATGTATTGCCATGTTGCACTTGTGCAGGTACAATTTCACCTGCATTGTCATTATGTACTACTAGTTGTAGTTGTTGTGGAAGCGATGGACGGGCAGACTCCGATGGGGATAGATCAACTACTAGAAGTGAGCCAGCTATTTCCTGCTAGAGTTGTACTTGCTCACAGAATAGAACCTGCATGTGTGCACGCTTCTAGTGTAAGCTTCTGGTAGTGCAACACTCAACATATCTTCTCCTTCTCTTCTTTAGTGAGTCATGGATGTGCTTGCAAAATTCACCCATTCAACAATTCATCCAAATTGCGCAAAAATTCGCATTTTTGGAGTACATTTTGCATCTCACAAGAACAAAAATGTAAAGAAGAAAGCCAAAATGAATAAATGCAAGTAGAGTACCTTAAGATAAACATCAACAACTCTATAGAGTCCATCATCATAAACCCTAGCATGATCAAGAAGAGCAACATCAAGCTCGCAGAACTTCTTCGGCTTCAAATTTGCAACATCAAGCTCCAATTCGCGTATAGAAAAAATGAGATGCATATCAAATAACTTGCAATATGAACTTTAATTTCTCAAATTTGTATTTCTATTAAACCCTAGATCTAGAACCCCACAAGAAAAAATGAAGCCAAAAACCCTAGATCTTACCTTATCTGGTTTCTTCGTGCGATGGGGAGCTTCTTCTCTCGGTGGAGTCAACGATGGGGAGGGAGGATGCGATGGAGCCAAAAACCAAAACCATATTCGATTTTTGGGGGAAAATAAGGGTTGCTTCATATTCTGCTAAAACTCCCTCCAATTTTCATCATGCACGTGCCTTGGACCCTCCCAGGCGCACGTGCCAAGGAGCGACCAGGCAGCCACCCAGGCGCTCTACCCAGGCCGGCTAGAATCGTTCTATAGGGAAAAGTTTGACAGGCCCAACATATGAAATGGCTTGATTCAGCTTGTGAACATGACAGGACTCTCAAGTCTCAATCCCATATATATTCTTCCCAATCACTGATATGAAAGGTTGAGATATGAACATGACCAGATTCCATGGTATGATATTGTTGTACATTTTTGCCACCCCTATGTTAGCTAGTCTTCCACAATTCTACGTACCAAAACGAGTCTATTCTTTTTATTCAAATCTGGTTTTATGTATATCTAGGCTATGTTTGTTTCAAATAGGGGTGGGCATCTCATCCCGCGATTCCAATTCTGTTTTAGTCATGTTTCGGTTCTGTCTCGATTTTTTTGGGTTCTTTTGGGATTGATCAATATCATCCCGATCTAATGTGGGATGGAGATTTTCAATCTCGCCCATCCCATCCTATCCCGAATTTATTTATTTAATATATATTATTATTAATTTTAGCCAATAATTAAATTTCTCTTCTAAAGAAAAATTTAGGATGTGTTGAAATTAAATTAAATCATCTATTATTTGAAATTTTGTTTGATTTGGTACTCTTTGTTTAGATAGAAAATATTTTAGGTCAAATAAAACCAATAAAAATTTATTCTTTTTCACATTTTAGATTGGTTATAGGACAATTATTTTTGTAAAAAATAAAAGGCAAATGATGGTTTGGTTTAGTTTTGCACATGAGTTATGCAGGGTCTGTTTGGTAAGACATTTTCCTTGGAAAATGAAATACATTTCCCTTGTTATATTGATTTCCATTGTTTGGTTGTCTAATTACTGATAGGAAATCGATATTCATAAAGTTGTTTTTCCACTACTCAATGGAAACCAAGTCCGAGGGGAAGGGCTCGGAATCGGATTCCCGAAAACGATTTCAATTTTCATGTCCATTTTCCGTGCAACCAAACAGATCTGTAGTTGAAAATTTGGTCAATGACCAATAATTTTTATTTTTAAACTTATATTAATACAACTTGAGAACTTATATCATTCATACAAGATACAATTAGGAGAAATGTGAGATGAAACTTTATATAATATTTTATGGTCAAATGAGCAGCACTCTGGACACAATTGAGTGTTGTTATAATGAAAGTTATATTTACACAAATTAGGCGTTATTGGTGTGTGAGCAATGTGAGATGAAATGTTTTTGTTATTTTTTATTGAAATACTATTTAGTACATGCTCCTTTCGTCTCGTCCATTCCCAAATCCGTTTGGGATGAGACAAAGTCTATTCCACCCCCGATCCTGAACAAACAGGATGGGATAGAGACGATGTCCATCCTGTCCCGTGCCCACCCCTAATTTCAAAACAAAAGATTTGAGCAGTAGGAAAGAAGTAACCTTAGAGCTACATCAAAATTTTATTTTGGCTTAATTTTTAAACCAAAAAACTTGTTACTCGATGACACGACAGCGTCTACTACAACTTTAAACACTTGGACATCTAATACTAATCCATTTAAATCCCAGTGGTGGAATGACTTTACCACTGATAATGATCTAAATGTTGATAACATATTTGTTGTACTAAATTGCTTCAAAATATGATGTTTTAAATGGTCTAATGCCATTGGTGTGGCCCTAAACCAACGAAAACATGTGCAAGTTGGTCCTTGCAAATGCGCTAAAAAAATAAAAAGCGACTTTAGTCCTCAAATACTCTATTATGTTAATTATTAAGCTTCTTTTTTTTTTTTAATAAACAAGTTTCCTTTCCACCCAATAGTTACATAGTAGAAAAATAAAACAATTGCACAAAAAAAAGCTAGTTTGGGAGTAGGGCACCACACCTAAGGGCGCACCAAGTAAAATAAAAAATAATTTTTTTTACATGTTGTGCTTAGGCAAGCCCATGTCACACCCTGAGTGTCCGATTACAAAATTGACAATTTCATTGTTTTAAGATCACCATTGTTCATGGCTTCGACTTGTATTCGGCTCATCCTAAAAAAATTGTGTATACAATGTGATGTAGTCGATTTTCGCTTTGTGCTTTAACTTGGTTCCTGCTGACCTGCACAAGTAACACACGTGAGCCACGGATCACCGTTGTGATGACCGATGACACTCCGATGCTAAAGTCGGACAGAGATCTGAGGAATGTGTAATGTTGTAACAGGAAATTTGTAGCGTACCTTAGCTTATCAACATCATGCCTTATTTATAGTGTGAGTTATGATTTTACCAGGTCATCGTAGGCATAGTTTAGGAAGGAGATCTTCATAGATGTCCTTTTCTAATTAGGAGTCGTGTTGTAAAAGAAAAGTTCTCTGTTAACCTTGTGCTCTTAAATACGTGGGAGATAGTTTTCAATATGAGAGCAATCCTTATAAAGGAGTCTCCTTGTGTGAAATGTACTTTGGTATTTGCTTCCTAGTTGGAAGCAGAGAGCAACTGTAGTTGCCCGTCCAAAGCTGATTCTCGATATACTTGCCTTAGTGATACTTATGGGTATTGAGGATAGTTGTGAGACGTGTGAGCCAAGCATGTAGTGAGAGTTCGGATCCGCCTGGCGGATTGAATTGAGCGGGCTTAGAACCGCTTGGGCCTATTCAGTGTTGGGCTGATGTTGGGGTTCGCTTTTCCTCGAGATCATCATGACACGTGTATGGCTTGGAGGTGTGATCATTTTTATGTATCATCAGCTACTCCCCACAAGTTAGTGGATCGTCACATCGGTTCGCTAAGTCATCTCTTGAAGGGATGCACTGCTCATGATGATTGAGCTTGAATCATTGCTTGAGCCGCACACCGCATTAATAGAATGTACGTTCGTTCGACGGGAAAGAGGCAGGAACCCAACCTCTATTTAGGTCGTCCGCAGTGTAGAGTATGACTCGTCTACTTTCTTTGCTTTTGAGGATATCCTGACTAGAAAAGATTTTCTATCTTCTTCATGGTTCGACAAAACATTCTTGACGACACAATCTTGTCCAATGGCCTAGAGTTTTTCGAAGATAGGTTGTTGTCATAGTATGGCCTTGCTGCAATCCGTACGAAGTTTGGAGTTCCTGAAGACCTGTCATTGTATGTCCTGACGGGTGACCAAACCCCAATGTCACTTCCGGCTGGTTTCATCTATTTGCATCGTGGGATGCTTCAGACCGGAGTGTGTTTTCAAGTTTGGACATGATTTGGGAGTTTTTGGATCTTTTAGGGATTCTTCTGGCTCAATTGGGGCCTAACGGATATATGATTATCCTCATGATTATGCTCAGTGCCAAGGAGGACGACATCACCGTGACTCCGCGGGTAATTCAGTTGTTGACTTCACCTCAGCTGAAAAGTAACGTTGTCTGTAAGATGACGACGCCAACATGCTTCGTTAATCTGTCAGATGACTTCAAGCTCTGGTAGAAGTACTGTTTTTTTGCTCTTGCAGACTCGAAGTATTTTTTATGTAAGGGTTGTCCGCTCGAGCGACGGTTCAGGCTGCTTCGTAAGTTCAACCATTTTTCTGTGACTTTGATATGTTTGATAGCGGGTTGACTGACCATCACTTGTGTTTCCTTGCAAAAAGGCTTCCTACTACTCCTCTTACCTTAGCGGAGTGAAACATCACAGAGATGTTCCGTGATTTGTCGAAAGGGAATGTGGTCGATGTAATAAGAGTTTCCAACTTCATCTGTATTAAGCTGAGGGATAACTAGCACGTTGCCCCACTTTGTACCGAACATCGCGAATTAAGGTGAAAGTTGGGGGGCCTTCAAGGAAGAGGAAGGCTGCTGGGGCCAAAGCTCTTGTTCTGTTTGACTCGAATGAGTCGTCTGAAACGCTTGCATCCTTCGTGAGGAAGAGGTCTCGTGTTAGAACTAGGTCATCTTCGGCATGACCTACTCTAGTGAGGGAAGAGCGTGAGTCTGTTAGGCCTGTTGGGGCGGAGACCGACGTTTCTGGCTTGAAAAAAGATTACTTGTGGTTTGCAGAAGTTGTAGATAGGTCGAGCCTTGGTGACGCGCAGGTCAAAACTCTGAATGACTACTTAGTGCGGGTTGCAATGGCAGCTTCTGCTAGTGCTGATTTGCGTGGGACCGTTCCTGTAGAAGGCTCCCGTGAAGATTTGTCTGAGGCTGTAAAATCTGATCACCCCATTGTTGTTTTGCCCGAGAGTGGCCGCGGTACTGGCCATGTCTCCTGTAGTCCGAATTGTTCACCGTCTCGTTCTAGGCCACAGCTAGACGTGTTGGAGGGTCCTTTGGATAATTGCTTCCTTCTCTCCCACCGGATCCCATTAAGTCGTCTCGTACAAAAGGGTCGGCTATTAGTGACATGGGGAAGGCCACGGAGAAGATCTTGAGGTCTGTGGCAACCGTGAAGGGTGGTGCTGGCGTAATCCCTCATCCGGGGAAGCTTCATCTGGGTTCACGGATAGGTCGATTTAAGTGAACTTGGTGAAGATGAGTTCACAGATCTGGCACCAAGAGGTGGATGTAGAGTATGCTTCAAGGAACCATATAAGCAAGTGTCATAGCTGGTTGATGGATCACGCTAAAAAATCTGAGTGGGATACGTTGGAAGGGTGTACAGATAAGGGTTTGAAGTATTTTATGCTGGGTATGTCTCATTTGAGTTAAGCGGCCGTTGCTGAGACGGAAGCCGAGGCGGCTCGCGAGAAGGTATACACTTTGGAGCGTGTCTTCTTGCACATGCAGGCGCTATATGAAATTGGGCAACTGAAGAAACATGTCGGATTAGTCAACCGTGACCGCTGAGACTCAGATGGATCGATTGGGACAAACTTAAGCAAGAAAGTTGCGGCTAAGGCGTGTTCTGAACTGTGGTCTCTTGCTGACGATAGTGCTTCGAAAGAAGCTGACTGGGCTGCTAAGAAGCAACAGTTGGAATTCGATATGGAGTTATATGTTCGAAAGGCGAGAAAGGTTAAGGACCTGCTCGAATTGAAGTGGCATAAGCTTAGTGTTGTGAAAAGCAGTCCGGCCATAGAGTAGTCTCAGCCAAGTTAGAGCTACTGGAGCGTGAACTTGTTGACGCGAAGGTATGTGAGGAAGAGTTTCTTCAAGAGCATGGGCAAGTGTGATTTTTGCTGGTTGTACAATGGTCGGCTAGAGCTGCTGGCGCTAATGAAAGAGGAACACCCAAAGTGGGATCTTGGCCGTTATAAGAAGATGTCATATGTAGACTTGTTTGTTACCTCTACGTCATTGGACGAGGAATACAGCTTGGGCCCTGATGTCCAGGTCGTGACGCGCGTGGACGTTACTAATGCTCCATCTTCTACTAGATTTAGATCTTTTGTTTTTGTACCTTCTTCTGATAAAGAATAACCTTGGTGTGATTGTACCTCTTTCCATTTTGACTGTTAATGAAAACAGTTTCATCCATTTCGTGTTTGTTGTCTCTATTGCATGTTTTCATTTCGCCTTGTCATCTTGCTTTGGCATAGGCTAGTTGAATTAATAGGATGTTGACCGGTCTGTCTGCGATAGAGAGTTTAATCGCTTTGTATCGTGAATGACTCAAAGTCATTGTTGTGTAGTCATATCCGATAGTAAGCATGTTGCGGATAATCTAGCCAGGGGTTGATTCGCCCAAGTTGTGTCTTGTCCCCAAGGTAAGCTACTTGAGGCTCACCTTGTTGGTCTGACCGATCGGCTGCAGCTGCTGCTATGAGTGAGTTGCGATGGCCTAGTGTGTGTGTGTTAGAGTGTTTGACTCGAGTCAGGCGCCGTAAGCTCGAGTTGGCATCCTAAGTTACTCTTATTTGGGCATTGGCCGTACAATTTCTGCATCGACGCGAATGACCTTCGTTAATATTAAAATGTCGATCCGTTTGAACATGAAGACGTTGACTCAGCTAGATTCATGTTTGGCGATCAGGTTGAAAAACAATGGTCTCGTGGCAAGCCTTCGGAATCAATTCAAGACTGCCTAGGCTCCCACCTTCCGAATCGTTTATGATCGAGTAAAGTGGACTACAGATTCGGGGAGTAAAATTTTGGCGACTAGGCTGAAAAATTGTGGTTCTGTGGCAAGCCGTCGTAATCAGTTCAGGACTGATTGGGCTCCCACTTTTTGAACCATTTACACCCTCCTCGAGCGGTAGGGGCTACGAATTCGAGAGAGGAGTTTGGCGACCAGACTGAAAAGAAGTGGTCCCATGGCAAGCCATCGTAAATCAGTTCGGGATTGACTAGGCACTCACTTTCCAAATCATCTACACCTGTGCGCATCAAGCTATAAATTTGAGAGTTTTCAGCTGCCATGCTGAAAAGCAGTGATCCCGTGGAAAGCTGTCGATATCAGATCGACTAAGCTATCATCTTCGAAACTATCTACATCCTCGCAGTGCGGGCTACAAATCCAAGTTTGGTGATTCAGCGGCCACGCTGAAAAGCAGTGGTCTCGTGGCAAACCGTCAAAATCAGTTCGGGACTGACTAGGCTCCCATCTTCTAGACTATCTACACCCTCGTAGTGGGGGATACAAGTCCAGGTTTGGTGATTTGGCGACCAAACTAAAAATCGGCGGTCCCGTGGTGAGCCGTCGAAATCAGTTCAAGACTGACTAGGCTCCTATATTCTAGACTATCGACGCCCTCACAGTGGGGGTTACAAGTCCATGTTTGGTGATTTGGCAGCCAGGCTGAAAAGCGATGGTCTCGTGGCGAGCCCTCGAAATTAGTTCTGGACTAACTAGGCTTCCATTTTCCAAACCATATACACCCGCACAGTGGGGGCTACAGGTATGGTTTTGATCAGAAGCTTTTGTTGCTAGTCGTCATTAGCTAGGCTTACCTGACTATGCTCAACGATTATTGACCGCGAAGGGGACAATGATCTCTGTCATGTCGTCTTCACCGGGTGTGATAGCGCTGATTAGACTCCCACTTTCTAAACCATCAAGATCCATACTGAGCGAACTAGGTGTCGGATGATACTAGAAGTCGTCATCATTAGCTTAGGCTGACTAAGCTTGCTTGATTGGAGAGGGGTTTCGTCCGTTTGAGGATGTGCAAACCTAGTCCATCAACATGGTGCATGGTGTGGACGAAGTTACCTTTAATCAACTAGTGATCTGTAGGTACGATCTGTACGTCTAGGATTTCTTGTGCTCGTGCCAAGCATACTATTTGAATAATAGGCTGAGCCCATGGGCCCGCAAAAGAATGGCTCGGGTTTCCTGCAAGGTGTTTTGCGTGTACGACGTAGATCGCGCAGTAACACATGTACGATGTAGGCTGCGTGACGGTTGAGTATCGGTTACTCCTCCTCAATTGATGGGATTGCGTGCGGCGCCATCAATTTGATTGATGTGGTCTGTGCAGTTTCCTCAGGAACCATTGTCTCCTCATTTTCCATATGGTATTTAATGTTTGACAATTAATGTTGGAGTATCCACTTGGTGAACTATCATGTCTATATAATGGTTTTTTTCAATCGTTGTAAGTACTATCTTTCACAGCTTATCTCCTGTAATGTTCTTGCTTGAAGAGAACGCTTTGGATTTTCCAAATGCTGAAGAAATGCTTTGGGTTTTCCAAAGGCTGAAGGTGGATCGCCGTCTCTGGAGTCTCCGAATATTCTGACATTTGCACTAATCCAGCATAGCAATAGTTGTTGTTATGAGTGGTCACCTGTTACGGGTGGACACGTAGTTGTTCTGCTGAGGTCTCGTAATTTCTTATCATATTTCAAAGAAGTGGTATGAATTTCCTACCAAGGGAGATGCCTTGGTGTTACACCGTACCACTTTTGCATTCGTGTGCTGGAATCCCGATGCTAACCAATGGCTGGTAAAAATGTTAGTCGATGTGCGATGTCTCCAGGAGTGGTATCTTTTAGTCACTCTTGGTGTCGCATATGAGAAAAGTGGTCTCTCTTGATAGCATTGTGAGAGCGTGACTGTGTCGTTGCTTGTAGCCATCCTCATATCCCTTCTTCCACACTGTTTGGGAAAGTTGGAAAGGGGATGACATGTCTCTTGAGGAAATCAGAAGCTCGTTGTAGATGTGAGATCTACAACGCTGTAGTATGAGCACTTTTTGGTGATTTGACAAAGCAATCTGACTGATCAGTCCTTTTAATCTCCTATGTCACTTTATTTTTATCTTGGGAAGGGATCTAGCGAAGTTCGTTTGTGTATCTTTGTTGTTACTTGCAGATTGCTCTCATCGCAAGGTCTGCAAGTTTTCTTCGGATGTTTTTCATAGTAGAATTGTCTAAACAAGTCTTTTACTTCATCTTGCACTGTATTAAAACGCTTGCAGCCTTTTGTATCCGCCTCAGGGCGTTCGTAATATGTAGCTTTTGTATCTGCCTCAAGGTATTTCTTGTTACATCTTTCCAATAATCAATAAAGTTTGTTTTCATAATTCATGTTTTATTTCTTAAATGATTGCAAATCACATAAGTCTTTTAAGAGTTAAAACTCAATATTGACAACGGAAAGGGAAACAAATAACTTACGCAAATTATTTGTCGTCGGAGAGAAACTGATCATAGCCTTGAAGTGAATTCGAGTTGCTCTCGCATATCATTTAATGGGCTGTCGAGGCGTTACATAGGTTACTGAAAAGTAAACCTTGCAGATGGGCGAATCTCCGTGCCGATGGAATGTGGGGGGGTGTGTTCCCGCTTGCCATGGCCTTTTTGGCTCGCTGGGCAGAAGAGCTTATTGCTTCAGTACCGCTCAAGAATGATGTTTTTGTCGTCCTTTGGCTTTGCACTGGGTCAGGTTGCTCTGCATGATGTAGCTGAATTTTGGCGCACTCTATCTGTTTCAGTACGGCATAGTAACAGCCTCGTGCCGTAGGTTGGTCTCCACGTATTGTTTATTCGGAGTGGTTAGCAGTATACTTAACACACTGGTAAAGGGTGGAGACCACTGTTTCCATCTGGTGAAGTTATGGTTTTCTCCAAATGAGATTATAGGATGACGGTTCGTTTACCACCATGAAGTCAGAAATAGAACCTTCTTAAGCTGCAGTTCTCCTACTGTCGTAGGTAGCCTTATCTTTCTAATGGGGAAGCACTTCTCCCCACTAAATCCGATCAGCGAGTGTTCTGAAGACGTCAGATTTTCCTCTTTGAGCTCCATGCTGCGGAATGCATTGTAGAACAGAACGTTAAGCGAACTTTCTCTGTCAACCAGAGCTTTTTTACTTCCCATCTTGTTATGAAGACCGAGATGACTAAGGCGTCGTTATGTGGCCTCGAACTCCTTCGAGGTCATTGTCCGTAAAGGTCAAAGTGGGGATGGGGTTCTGAATCTTTGAGTGGCAGATGTGTATCTCCTCATCTGCGGGTTGTGTCCGCATGTCCAAAAGAGTCTGCTTGCGGAACCTGTATGACCGACTTTCATTTGATTCAACTCCATGAAGGACGTGTACTATCCCTGGAGTCCCTTTCTCTATTTTTTTAACTGACTCCCCTCTGTCATTTGTTTGTTATGTTCGCTTGTCAGATTTTAAGAACTCTTTCAATTTGTCTCTGCAAATCCAGTACTCAACCTCATACCTCAGACTATTGCAGTCATTAGTGTCGTGGTCTCCCTCCTTGTGGTACGCGCAATACTCGTCGTTGTCATGCTTGGCTGGGTCTCCGCGTGTCTTTAGGGCACTTTAGTTCCTCTCAGCTTTTCATTGAGTTTAGTACGTCCGACAGGTTAGCATTTAGGGGTGTCATTGCTCTGGATCCAACATAGTTAGATGATTTCTCCGGCTTGAACCGACCAGTCCGGCCTGTTGTCGATGCGCTTCCTTTTGCTCTGTTCCTCATATTCGCGTATTTTTCCTTCCTTCCTGTCCCTGGGAGCGGATGATTTCTTCTCGCCTTCGGCTTCCCTTTTAACGGTCATCGACTCTTCTAGGGTGATGTGTCTCTAGACGCTCTTTAAGAGCACCGCCATGTCCAGAGGGGGCTCCAGGGCCTCGTAGAGCTTTACTTCTTTGAGTCCCGCAATGAAAATCGTCACGGTTGTATCATCACCACACCTGTCGATGAGGGTTAACTCGTTGTTGAAGCCCATGACATACTCTCGGAGTGTCTCGCCGAACCTCTGCTTCAAAGAAAATATGTAGTGCGGGCCTTTTCAAAAACGTTGGCTCCCGACAAAACGTGTGAGGAATTCCTTTGCCAGGGTTTTAAAGAGTCGATGGAATTCGGCGAAATGCTGTGGAACCACGTCAGTGCTTAACTTTTCAGACTAGTGGGAAAGGTCCTGCACATGACAGATTCAGATCTTTCTTTAAGGGCCATTACGTGTTGGTAATGGCGCAGGTGGTTGAAAGGATCGATGGTTCCATCGTAGGAGTCGAGATTCGAGGGAGTGAACTTCCTCGGAAGGGTCTCATTCATGATCTGGTCAACAAATGGTGGGACGGGTAGACGAAACAGTACGTCCTGAACGTGCTCTCCTCTGCGGAGGGGGTTCCCAGGGTTGAGCATCTTTGTCTTGGTAACGAGCTCAGCGTTAGCCGCACAGTCTCCGCTAGTCACATAAGAACTAGCCGGGGTTTGGCTTCCTTGCGCTTGCTCCCTATCATCTTTTGAAGACGGAGGTCTGTGCTGCTCCCGGTCTCAATTAGTGGTGGTGGATTCTGTAACGTGAGAGCCTCCACCGCCTTGGCGATCCGCTGTATTTGAGATGTCAGCGTATCAATTCTGGGGTCTGTCGTTGCTGCAGTCAGCGTGGGAGCGTGAGTCAGCTGCCCGTGTAAGACAAGAGTTGTTGAAGGAGGTGGTATAGGGGCAACCTGAGGGTTTGATGTGTCCCCCGGTTCTCCGTTGTTGCGTGACATAATAATCACCATCTCTCTGTATTTTGAAAGGAGACAACGCTTAGTGTAAATTTAATAACTTTGTCGTCCCCACGAACGATGTCAAACTGATGCATTTGTTTTTCGCTCCCTGCTTTGACCTGATTCATGCTGACTTGCACAAGTAACACACATGAACCACGGACCACCGTTGTGGTGGCCGATGATACTTCGATGCTAAAGTCAGACAGGGATTTGAGGAATGTGTAATGATGTAACAGGGAATTTATAGCGTACCTTAACTTACCAACCTCATGTCTTATTTATAGTGCAACGAGTCCTTATTTTACAGGCCCTCGTGGGCGTAGTTTAGGAATGAGATCTTTGAAGAGATCTTTCTCTAATTAGGAGTCGTGTTATAGGAGGGAGGTTTTTTGTTAGCCCTGTGCTCCTAGATACGCGGGAGATAGTTTTCAATACGAGGGCAATCTGTGGAAGGGAGTTTTCCTGTGTGAAATGTACTCTGGTATTTGCTTCTTGGTTGGAAGCAGAGAGCATTTGTAGTTGTCCGTCCGAATTTGATCATCGAGATACTTGCCTCAGTGGGACTTATGGATATTGATAATATTTGTGAGACGTATGGGCCTAGCATGCTATGAGAGTTCGGGTTTGCCTAGCGAATTGAATTGAGCGGGCTTAAAACCGCTTAGGCCTATTCAGTGTTGGGCTGATGCTGAGGCCCATATTTTCTCAAGATCATCATGACACGTGTATGACTTAAAAGTGTGACTGTTTTTATGTATCATCAGAATATATAAGGGATACCACTTCAAGAGTTCGCCTTTGGCACCTTAAATGTCACTGCCAGCCCTGGACACATACCAACCTAGTGTATCACAGGTCTTCTGAGCTTGAATATGATTGGGTTTCAGTTGGGCCACGACCTGAGTCAAATTTAAGCAACTCATCCAGCTCTACTTCGGGTTATGGCCCATCAACTTCAGGTTTAAGCCCAATAACTCATTTGGGTTGGGCTTTACTCACAGTGCTCAACTCATCCGAGTATTGCTGTTACTGCATTAACCTTCCACGAGTGGGCGCAAAAAATCACCGAGTCACCGAAAGACAAAAACTCTAAATATATTTTGCATGAACTCAAACCCACTTGTCGTCAAGTCAGGCCCAACAGAGATGCTTCATGACACGTGTCAATGCCACACAGCATGAGCAGCACACT
This sequence comes from Berberis thunbergii, assembly GCA_003290165.1. NCBI lineage: Eukaryota > Viridiplantae > Streptophyta > Magnoliopsida > Ranunculales > Berberidaceae > Berberis > Berberis thunbergii. The sequence continues at coordinate 787,915 of QNQO01000342.1, read as the reverse complement.
TGGTGTTTTGCAGCAATGACACATGTGCAAGTCTCTGCATCAACACAAACTACGTGTCCTCTGAGCAGATTTGCTTATAAAATGGGGATTGCCAATTGAAGTGTAGAAAGTGTTTGTCCTCTGTGTTTTGGTGATTGTGTTGGAAGTATTATTTCTTGTAAAAGGTGAAGAAGCAGTGCTCTAAAAATCGCTAGGCGCTGGACGGGCGGTGAGTAGGTGCCTAGCGCCCAGGGGCCTAGGCGGTCTTAGATTTTGTATTATAACTTTAATAATTTATAAAATTTAAGCATAATATCTTATCAATTACATCCAATTTAATGTCAATATATATATGCAAAATTTAAAAACATGAAAAATTAACAATTGTGAACAAAATTTATTAAAACTCAAATGACTGAAGTTGGTCATGATGGGTACTTTATATAAATTTGAATTTGTGTATTCTTTTATTTTTCTTCAAATTGTATGAATAACCTCAGTTATGTTTGATAAAATCTACATTAGTAAAATTGGTACTGGCAGATCCTTTGAGAATTCCATTAAGTAATCATCCTTCGCTACATTTACTTTAGATATATCATCATTATCATCATCAAAGCCCATTCCCGAGATTTTCTAAAAAAACAATTAAATAGTTTATTTCTAAAAAATAGGAAAGAAAAATAAAATAAGAACACAATCAACCTTATTAAAAAATAATAAAAAATTTAAAAATTAAAAAAAAAAAATCTCCCAGACCGCCTAGACCACGCCTAGGCCGCCTAGACCACCTAGCCCGCCTAGACCGCCTAGCCCCGCCCAGCCCCGCCTAGACTCACTCAGACCGCCCAGACTGCCCAGAACCGCCCAGACAGCCGCCCAGGCATTAATCTGGGCGGTTTTCCACCTTCTAGCGCCTAGGCGACCGCCTAAACCGATTTTTAGAACACTGTGAAGAAGAGATGGATAGAGCTTCAAGATGAAGGTTGGTTGTTCTCTCCCTACCTTCCATTTTTTTCAATGAAATGTTTTTGCAATTTTTATTTTAGACAAGGACACGATCCAAGTGAAACTACACAGGAAATAAGATGCATGATTCCTTTGAAAAAATGGGATTTATGTTTGAGAGATTGTTATAATACATAACTTAACCCCCAGTGAATTACATATGGGGTTTACCTTAATCCAATTTTGTGTTAAAACTAAACACATCAATAGGAGAGAAGGAAAACAAGTAGCTGAATATGGTTTTATTAGAAAAAATGAAATCAAATAAAATGGTTAAAAGAGGAGTACTTGGTTTAGGATTCCGTGTAGAGTGAGATTTATCTGTGTAATGAAGGTTCCAGAGACGAGGTCCCGTGCCCATGCACACACTACTGAAGATGAGAAAGTGGGTAATAGAAAGCACAAAACAGACACCAAGGGACAAGATGTTGAGCAGAAGCCTAAGAAAACCAAGGCTGAGAATGAACACGATAGTCATCTTAATGGCGAATCTGAAGCAGATACATCAGCGGAATTCGAGGAGTTTTGCAAGGTTACCAAAGAGAACCTTTCAGTGGAACAGATGAATGAGATACTGGAAATCAATGGGCAGGACACTTCTGGGTCTGATCATGCTGTTATCATTCGATGGTTAGTAATCAACCACACAAAATGGTTCTGTGTTTTGCTTTCGTTTTTTTGGGTTTTAGATTGATTTTGATGTCATTGGGTTGGAACAGCCAAGACATGATGTTCTATGGGCCATTGAACAAGTGCCCAGTTTGCAATGGGAATCTGGAGTGCATTGGGAGCAACTACTCATGTAAGGGTGTATATAGTGAGTGGTCAACTTGTACATATAGCACAACAGACCCACCAAGGAAAAATGAATCCCTGAAGATCCCTGACTCTACTAAGGATTCCCCGATTATCGATGTAAGCTTCTACTTGACCAGGAAATTCACATTTAATGGTAATGAGTTGTGTTTGCATAATTATGATTGAAACATGTGTGTAGTTGATCGAGAGCAAGCTAGATCCACGTCATCGACCGAATAGAAAGCTAAATCTGACAGACAAGCCCTTCAATGGAATGATGATCACCCTGACCGGGCGTCTCAGTAGAACACACGTGAGTATCTATTTGTGTTAGTTGGGAATGTCATACTCTTCTTTCAGTTTTCAGTAATTGATGTCTTGCACACATGGATCCAGGAATATTGGAGATCAGAGATAGTAAAGTATGGGGGGATGGTTTCGAATACAGTACCTGGTAATGTTATATAACTTGGTACAGTTGGATGTTGTTTTCTTTTCCATTGGACAAACAATGTGTTGTGTTTGCAGGTGTAACTTGTGTAGTAACATCTCCATCTGAAAGAGAGCGCAGTGGTTCTTCGAAACTAGTTGAAGCATTGTAAGCTTACAAGATACAAAAGAGTTTTCATGTGCAGGGAGAGGGGCAAACCTGTGGTGAGCCAGGATTGGTTGATGGATTGCATAGAAAAGAAAGCGCCCCTACCTTTGGAGGCTTACGATATCGTCAGCCATCTCTCTGTGGATGGTAAAGGGATTCCATGGGACAAGATGGATCCCAGTGAAGAGGCTCTCGAGTCACTTTCAGCTGAAGTATGCTCTTAGTTTCTGAGCAACTTTCTCTGTAAGACATTTTCCTAAGTTGTACTGATACTGCTGCAGGTTAAGCTTTATGGAAAGAGAGCAGTCTACAAAGATACCAGATTACAGGAAGAAGGTGGGGAGATTTTTGAGAAGGATGGCATCATTTACAATTGCGCCTTCTCCCTCTGTGACCAAGGACGAGGACTGAACGAGTAAATTCCAACTCTAACTAGAATACCACCATTACATTACAGGAGATGAAAATACATTTTTGAGTAAGTACTCGTAATTGGGTAGGTACTCTGTAATGCAACTTGTGATGGTACCTGAAAACCGCTTGCATCTCTACCACAAGAAAGGTAGAGTTGGAGACGATCCTGGAGCAGAGGAAAGACTCGAGGAATGGGAAAATGTTGATGCTGCGATAGAGGAGTTTGCAAGGCTGTTTGAGGAACTAACTGGTAATGAATTCGAACGGTGTGAGAGGGAGAAGAAGTTTCAGAAAAAGCCTATGAAGTTCCACCCCATTGATATGGTAATGTTTGGCAATAGTACTTGTAGTGTGACCAACTGCAGTGCTAACTGTGATATTGGACATTGCAGGATGATGGAGTTGATGCCAGGTATGGAGGTCTAGCCCTTCGACAGCTTGGGATCGCAGCCACACACAGCGAGCTGAAGCCACTAGTTGCAAACTTTATGAAAGTTTTGTGCAGTCAGGAGATCTACAAGTGGGCAATATGCAGATTATTTTCTTCTCCATTTTCCATTATAATGTATGAATTACTAAGAGATGAGCTACTGGATTCCATACAGGTATGCATTGATGGAAATGGGGTACGATGCTCCTAACTTACCTATGGGGATGCTCTCTCAGTTTCACTTGAAGCGATGTAAAGCTTCCACCTTGTTTTCCCACTTGCGCTATATTTGAATATTTGCTGACTAAAGAATAACTTTCCAGGTGAGAAGGTTCTTCTCGAATTCATTGAGAAACTGAAATCAACAAAGGAAAGTGGACCAAAGGCCGCTGCAATATGGGTAGATTTCAGTCAGAGATGGTTCACTCTCATGCACTCTACTAGGCCTTTCATCTTCAAAGACTACCAACAACTAGCTGATCATGTATGTACATTAATGTCTTGACAAAAAAGGTTGGAACATATAGGACAACTGAGAAAACCACTTGGTGCTTGCAGGCAGCAGCTGGACTCCAGACGGTTCGTGATACTACTATGGCCTCGCATATTATTGGTGACATGACTGGTTCAACCATTGAAGACCCTTTAGCTGATCGGTATAGCAAATTGGACTATGAGATTCAACCACTCGAGAAAGAATCAGATGACTACAACATGATAGTGAACTATGTTGAGAAGACCTATGAACCAATCAAGTTGGAAGATATCGTAAATACTTTCTTCCTCTTTATTTAGTCGCTTCATATTTATTCTGAAATTGTAACTAAAGGTTAACTTTGTCATGTGGCTGTGGTGATGTACAGAGCTATGGGATCTCAGTGGAAAACATTTTTGTGGTTGAAACAAAAGCTGCTCTTTACGAAGAAGTCAAGAAACTGCCAAACAAACACCTGTTATGGTGTGGTAAGATGTTTCTCCTTGAATAGGTATAGACCTTTCATATTCCTTGATTCTTTCCTCTGTAGACTATATCCTTCTTCTGTCATTCATATTCAGGTACTAGGAGCTCGAATTTACTTAGGCACTTGCATAAAGGGTTCTTACCTGGAATCTGTTCTCTTCCAGTTCCTGGTTACATGGTATTTGCTCTAGAATGATCCTTGCAATGTTAGATCTTAGTCGGCAAGTGGAAGTTAACATCTCTGTCACTCTCTATGCAGTTTGGGAGAGCCATTGTGTGTTCAGATGCTGCTACTGAGGCTGCTAAGTATGGATTCACAGCAGTGGATCGCCCAGAAGGATTTCTAGTTCTTGCTGTTTTTTCCTTGGGGGATGAGGTCATTGAACTAGAATTGCTCAGTCTAGTTAGATTTGAGGCTTTATGAAACAAAGGAGAAATGTGCCCTATCTGGTTGTTGCAGGATACAAAGTCTCTGGAAGAGACAAAAGTTTGTGTGAAAGGACTTGGAAAGAAAAAGACAGACAAGAAGGAGCACTTCATGTGGAAAGATGACATTAAGGTGCCCTGTGGTAGACTTCTACCATCACGATACAAGGACAGCCCTCTGGAATACAACGAGTACGCATCCTATGATCCCAAACAGGTAAAAACATTTAACAGTTTAAGTTTGTTATTTGATCATAAAAACTACTAATCAATGGGTAATGGGTTGGATGTCTTTGAGCAGGTGAGTATAAGATTCTTGGTGGGAGTCGAATATGACGAAAAGGATGTAGTGATGGATGTAGAAGACTAGTAGATTTTGCTGATATGAAGGTATATGAGGAAAGGAAATGTACATAAACTTCCTTTTTGTTGTGTATTCTGGATAGTGCATGTTCACCATGTAGGGTATGGACGGTTCCATTTTGTGGGTCTGATACCGAATCATCCAAGATGGATGGTCTGCATGTAATCTTGTGCATAAGATCTTATGATATGTTAGTAGCACCTTGGTTTTTGTCTTCGACTGGCGTTTATAGTGAATCTTCCAACTTCATTGTTTGTTTGTATTTGGTAATGTTGTGTAATTCATAGCCAAGTTTAAAACACCAATGCCCTTCCAAAAGACTTAAAACTCCACCAGAATATAAGCGAGCTCTACTAGAGTAAGATCCCAAAACAATGATGAATCCGGTGACCAATGGTATATGGAACTTCAAAACAATGATGAATCCTATGACCAATGGTTCTGCCCTAGCTCTTCGTGTATACAAGAAGGTACATGGCCGGGAAGCTCCTAATTTCCAACACGCTTGCTCCCAACCGTCCAGACATTTAAATCAGCATTTTAAGTTGAATTTCCCCCCAAACATGTGAGCTTTGAACTCGTTAGTGAAATTACTTCTTCCCATTTCTCACAAACTCCAAATCTGAAAAGCAAGAGAGCAGTAAATCAGAGTTAAGGTGAGTTGATGGAAATATGGGTGACAGAATCCAAACCCATATCAGCAGCTTAATGATGGAAACCACTATGAGCAATGATATCAAACTTCAACCAACATAACTAACAATTGAAATGCTAAGGAAGAGTAAGCACTGTTCTAAAAATTGCGTCCCATGTTTCACCCACATTTATTTCCCTCCAGAACTTTCATTTTAGTAAATCATTCCAACAATTTACACATGCCTACCATCTGAACAGTGATCAAGCTTCTTCTTATGAGTATCATCCATTTTTAATGGTGATCAAGCTTCTTCTTATGAATATCATCCATTTTTAATGGTCACCAAGCGCTTTGTAATCAGGAAAGACTTGCCAACAAATTTTGTACTCAGGAAAGACAAAAATAAATTTTGCACTGAATAGTCTTTGCAGTTTTACGAGTCCTAGCAATTCTTTCTATCTTTGTGCCTTTGGCTCTTTGCTCACAGAAATAGAAACATCCGAATTTTCAAAGTGGTATCCCTCCAAGCTATGTCTAAGAGATCTGGAGCAATAGTATGACAAGACCCCCAGAATTTTCAAAGTGGTATCCCTCCAAGCTATGTCTAAGAGATCTGGAGCAATAGTATGACGAGACCCCCAAACTTGCTTGCGACTAAAAATACAAGAAACATGCACTCAGTATCTGCTCTTGTACTGTTCAATCCTTTTCTGATACTCGGATCCAAATATACTGCATCTACAAGCTCAACTTTCCATCTGCTTCTTCTTAGAAGCTACAGCACTTTTTGTTTCAGATTCAAGCTTCTTAAGTTTCTAGACTCAAATTTGAACGCAGTGAAAGTACATGAGCTGTTGTACAAACCATCATAGTTTTTTCAACTTCTGAGACTGAGCTCGGATTGGGTGAGATTGGGCCCAGTTAACCGACATTTCAGGCCGGTCTCGATCCAAACCTGTTTTTTTCAGCCAATTTCAGATCCACTGCAGAAACATCCTCTGTTTTGGGGGAAGAAGAGGAAAACCCAAAAAGCTAAATTATTTGGAGATGATGAAACAGAGGTAACATAATCTAATTCTTCACATCTCTAACTAACTACCAAATTCAATACACCCTTTTACCATAACCAACTCAATTCATTCATTCAAGCAAAAACTACATCAACCCAAAAAAAAGATAGAGCAAAAGAACATGAAAAGCCACCACAAAATCAAACTGTATGTAGAGTACAGAAAAAAGAGGAGGAGAGGAGGAGGCATCACAATCATGGAGGATGCTCGCAAAGGGCTGTCGAGGGGTAGGAGGCGTCGCAGAGGAGTTGAGCAGCTGTCGAGCAGAGGAGGAGGAGGAGCAGAGGGTCGTTGAAGGAAGGGGAAAAGGAATTCAATCAAATTTGGGAATGAAGTATGAAACCTGAATATTTTTTAAGTTTTTATACCCAGGTCAGTCCAGCGGGTTCTGGGAAGTGGAACCAAGGACCGAACTGAGAACTCCAATCCGGGCCAGATTAAGGACCGGACATTAAAATTACATTAAAACAGACCCGGACCGACCCAATCAATCGGTTCCCGGTTTGGGTTTTCAATCTGAAATGCTCAGCTCTACAATGGAGCTTAGGTGAAGGTCATCAAGATGAATAGAGCTCATTTAGAGCTTTTAACCCAAATGGGGGTTGATAATAGGGTGGGCAATGTCGGTTCGATTTTGAGTCCCAAACCGATTTCATTCAGTTTGCCCAAAACCCAAACCGAAACCGAATTTTGTATTTGTAAACCGATGAATTCGGTTGAACCGAATTTCGGATCGGTTCAGTTCGGTTGGGCCGAAATTTCAGGCTCAAACATTTGAAAGACTTTCATTAAAACATGTCCAATTTTTTTACATGCCAATTTTTTTATAGACTCAATTTTTAGCCCAAAATTGAAAACTTAGAGATAAGGGAGTGATTTAGTGCAACAGGGTGTACTGCAGTGCATTTGTTGCACTAATCAGGTATTAACACCTACCTGTTATTTAGTTATTTATATATATTTAATTAATCGATCAGCTCGGTTATTAATTGGTCGGTTCAAAATCGTAAACCGATTTCGAACCGTTTATAATTGGTTCAGTTCGGTTTAAATTATTATCTTTCTACTCATATTTCGGTTCGGTTACCGAACCGAATTTGAAAATCGATTCGGTCTGTTAACCGAATTTAAATCGATTTTTGCCCACCCCTAGTTGATATGATTTTGATACAAGGCTCTAAACATCAGATCCATTGGGAAATATTGACCAAAAATAAATATTTTTCAAAATGGGATCCAAAATCAATTAGACCAAATCAACAGCCTAAGAAAATAACCCTAAACAAAACTAGCACTAGATGAAAAACTAAGAAAATAACCCTAAACCTAAACAAAACTAGCACTAGATGAAAAACTAAGAAAATAACCCTAAACAAAACTAGCACTAGATGAAAAACAACCTAAACTTACTAACAGAAACGGAAATTTCACACAAGTGTGATTTCCTTCCGTAGACTATTAGTACCCAAAAGAAGTAGAAATAGACATTCTCTCCAAACCAATGTAAGACTACTACATTTGGAGCCCTCTTCTCCCCATCTGAAGCTCTCTAAATCAAGTCCCTCTTGGTTATCTGATTATCTTCATAAGACAAACACCTACCCATAAATGACAAGCAAAGAGATCAAGTAGAAATAAATTTTCCACAAAGACACAATATGAGCACTGTACTGTTTGTCAAAAGTTGCATTACTCCTCCTAAGTAAGTTGCATAAGAGATGTTGAGGCCTCAATGAGGAGACTGAAAAAAGTCATGGGACCACTCATTTTCCATAAGGAATGCTTATGGAGAGAAGTCATTGAGTATCCTAATTGTGAATGAGTTGATTGGCTTCATACAAAATGGAAGAACTGAAGTTAGATTTCACAGTTGACTGTGAAAAGGCACATCATCAAATTAGTTGGGTGTGTTCTTCCTGCATTGCATGAGGAAAGATGAGCTATGGAGAAAATTTAAGATCTCAAAAATCCTCCCACAATGTACATCATAGTGCTGATCAACTAGGCTCCGTTGTTTTAGTTTCTTCAAGAGTTAATGCAAGCATTGAGTATTACGGTCTAGTGTAGAGATCTTCATCTTCTTTGCAGGTTTAAATAGGTGAAAAAGCCTAAAATTAGTCTGCAAACAACATTCTTTGCTTCCTATATAACTATTGAGAAAAAAATGGATAAAGAACCCAAAAGTTCTCCAGAAGGTGTTTCAAGATTGAAGATCAAACATCAAAAGACTGGTATTAATTAGATACTTAGCTATGAAAGGAAAAACAATTGGCTTAACTGCTTTTGCACAACAAACGTCTAAAAGAAACTGGGGCAAAAGGTAGGCGCAAACAACCTACATTAAACCTCAATTAATTAGTTTACACAACGAAAAATATTCCAGCTCAATAGCATCAGCATAAAAAATAGATTGTTGATAGATTAGAAAAGTGAGTTCGCGTGGTAAAACATACAACTATATAACTGAGACAATTTAAATAACAACAACATAACTTTCTTCTAAAATCAAAAGCATGTAATTGACAAATACAAAATACAACTTAAGCTAAATATTCCAACTCAATGTGAACTCTAACAGTTATTTCATTGAGCAAGTAAACTTGGAATATAACATCAAATGGAAGTAACATTGTGTAAATTAAAGCAAATAGCTAAGTTTAACATCACCTTATCTGTAAGATTGAGGCACCCTTTTCTACAAAGAACGAGCAGAGTCTCACAAGCTACATTCAAATTTGACGGTCTTTTGTTAAAATCTCCGACCCCTCAACACCGTCAACCCCAATCAAAATATCACAAGCAGAGAAAACAACATGTAAATCAAACAACACGCATATGCAATCAATCCACGATGCTCATCACCACAAGAAGCCAATTCAACCAAAAGCCTAGTGCAAATCCTTGTAGACCACAACACGAAAACCCCTGCCATTGAGAAGACCACCACCCCACCTTGCGGCATGAATAAAGACAACGCAGAGAAGATCACCATGGGTAACATACAGTACCCAATGAGACTCCAACATCGATACACGTCCAAATTACCATTTCGACCGGCCAACATATTGAACACAACGTACAAGAACAAAGCAGCAACAGTGACCCAACCCAATATAATACCGAAATGGAGCTTCCCAGCTAGCAATTGAAACAACCCAAACGCCATTAGAAATATAAAGGGTCCTGAGAGATCTGCATCCTCATGAAGGCTCGCATTGACCTTAAAGGGGTTCAAGATTGATGTTGTTTTCCGCCAGATTTGGCGAGTGTTGATTCCGAGCTCTTCTAATAAGGGTAACTCATCTTCGAAACCAACCCCAATGTTCCCCATTGAGCCTCCAGCGAAAACTGGGGCGGAAAATGAAGTTGACGCTGAAGCAGATCCCACGTCGAAGGACATGAAGGGGAGGTTCGCACTTGCGGGGCGTGGAGGCTGAAATGGCGCCGTGGGGAGCCTTCGTTGGGTTGTGTTGCTTCCAGGGTTTCCACCTGATGGAAACACCACTGGCGGAACGTTGAATTCCTTCGCCATGGACGACTAGATCTTGGATCTAGATGTTAAAAATCAATAGTGAGGAGGAATTAGGGTTTCGATTTTTTGTGTGCGTGGAGATTGTTTGAAGAAATTACGCTGAGAACTTTGGATGGGGGTTTCGATCGTTGCAGATGATGTGGAGATATCCGCACCGATCGAAAAGAAGCGAAGTATAGCGATTAACGAGTTAGGGTTAGCGCTTGTAAGAGATGAATCCAGAAGGGTTGGATGCTTTGGATTGAGTGAATGCTTGTAAAGGTAAAGCCTGAGTTTACAGTTTACACTAAGGATTGACAACCGGAACACAAAGCCGAAACCCAACAGATTCCAAATTGTGGTGGCTGGCCTTATTTGCACGGCGAAAGCGGTTCTGGAAGACAAGTGCTAAGTTGCACCACACCCTTCCTTAATCATTTTGAGTATAGTGGAAGAGGAGCCAAAAGGGGATGCGCATAGAAGTTGTGCCCAAGGATTAAGCATGGTTTCAATAATTGGATTGATACAAAATCTTATTCAAAATCCAATATAGCATCGATTGATTCCAAATCTGATTCAAATCCAATATATCATTCATGGGTACATAAGAAATGGTTCGAATCGATCTTTTTTTAATGAATAGATTCGATCGCAACTTCAAATATAAAATTCAAAGATATCAATTTGAAAATTACATTCTGAATCTTAGAACTATAATGAGATAAACGATCAACCAAAATTTATCAAATTTGAAAAGGAGTGAGAAGAAATGGTTTGATCCTCTTATTTCTCGAACTGAGAGATCCACGAATCTAAATCCTGATGCATATATATACAAATGGTTCAATGGGAGCAAGAATTTCTATGAACATTTAGAACATTTTGTTTCTAAGCAAAAGAGTTGTGTTCAAGTTTTTCAAATAGTCTTAGAACGATTACATATTAATATTATTAATATATTAATTGATATTAATATTAATCAATATTAGATTGATTGATCTAGGGGTGGGCATTTAGGACCGAAAGCCCGGACCGATCGGATCGGTTTTTATTAATTATAAATGTTTCGGTTGTAAAAGCGTGATCCAGCCCGAAGTTTATGGTCTGGGCCTCGGTTTCCATTTCTGAAGCCTATCGGGTAACCGGCCCGACCCAATTCCTCGACTCCCTGTGCAACACGTGCCTTTCTTTTGCCTTTTCTTCTTATGTGCAACCGCATGCTTTAGGATCCATCTAACCATCTCTGGATCCATCATCCAAAAGACAAAACGCATGAATAATAAAATACAGAATTTAAAGAAACATAGAATGGATCCTTTATTAGAAACCTAACCATGATAGTAAAGGAAGAAAATATTAGACTCACAAATTCAACAAAAGCCTGGTTGCGATTAGCACTGACGTTGCATTTGGTGTTGACGATCTTGCCGAAGGGCTTGCAGAGCTCGATGAGCTCTTCTTCTGTACACTCCCATGGTAGATTGCGGATATGAAGGACCTTCGATGGGGTCTGCGTGTACCATAACTGAGGCTGCCCCGAAGTAGAAGACATGGAGAGTTTCGAAACGAAGAAAAGGTTTTGTGGGTGAGTAACTACTAGGTTTGAGATAGGGAAGGAAGAAAGAGATACGCTGTCGGCCTGGCTCTCTAGAATCAGGGTCCGATAAAATGCCCTGATGGCGAGAGGGGAGAAAAAACAATTTTTTCTTGTCTGATGGAGAGGGAAGAGAAGGGAGAAGGGAGAGAAAAAAATATCTGGTTGATTGGAACCGAGACCGGCCGGACCCGAACCGAGAATTCGGTTAACCGAGATCCGATTAACCGGCCTTATTCGGTCTGGTCTCGGTTTTCAAATTTCAGTTTTAAAAAATTCAATCCGGGCTTCGATTTTAGGTTTTCGGGCCGGTTAACCGAACTTGCCCAGCCCTAGATTGATCCAGGGGTTTTGACAAACAAAATCCTTCTAAGCCATTTCATTTATATTGGTCCATTTTTTTGCCCAAGTTTCGTCTTTTTTTGCCTAAGTTCATTCTCTTTTTGTCTAAGTCACTTTTTTTTTCTTTGTGAATTTCAAGAATACCCCCATCATGGATCAGAGATCCACATCTCTCAATTCAAATGTCTGATAATCAACTCTGCAATTAGTTGTTAGAATCAATAGGTGTTCAAATCATTCATTTGATTAAATTGAAACCCTTCTTATTGGATGATCATAATATTTCCTAAAAATCAAAATTGTTGATCGGCGGAGGAACATGATCACCATTTTTGTTCAATAAGATACCAAAGTGGACGATTGACTCATTTCATACTCCTACTAGAAAAAATCCCAGGAAATCCTTTGATAACATTGATTCATATTTCTCAACGCTCTCCCATTATCGAGACAAATGGATGAATCTCGTTAAACCATTTCATAGAAGTTCATTGATATCTTTTTTTCTAAAGCAAATCGACTTCGATTCTTGAATAATTCACATCACTTTTGGTTCTATTATAACAAAAGATTTCCTTTTATGTAGAAAAGGCATTTATAAATAGCTATGATCTCATGTATGGACAGTTATTTAATATTTGTTCACTAGCAACAAAAAGTTTTATTTCTCAACTTCTATGCACATTCCCATTTTCTTTGTCAATTTTTCTTATGTTCATGAATGGTTTGTCATTTTGCATGGGAATGGATTCAGCTTCGAAGCATTTTTCCCTTCCAAAATTTTCTATTGGATCTTCCCTCATTCCTTTTATCGAGCACAATGATGCGAATCGAGCTTTAATGAGTTCCAATATGCAAAACAGCTCCGCTTTCTCGATCCGAGAAGTGCATTTTTGGAACTGGGGTGGAATGCCAAACGGCTCTGGATTCAGGGGTGTCCGTTATAGCTAAACGCGAGGAAAAGATCGTTTATACTCATATTGACAAGGTTATTTTATCAGGTTATGGAGACACTCTAAGTATCCCATTGGTTATGTATCAACATTCGAAAAAAAAATACTTGTATGCATCAAAAACCTCGAGTTTTGCGGGGTAAACGCTTTAAAAAGGGACAAATTTTAGCGGATGGTGTTGCTACAGTTGGTGGCGAACTCGCTTTAGGAAAAAACGTATTAGTAATTTATATGTTATGGGAGCCAGGATTGTGATTTCGTTTTTTGAGTTAATTTCAGTCTCCTGATTTTAAAAAATATTTTGATGTGTAAAGAAAAAACATAAAAATTTCTAGGATATATGAAATATATATAATGAATTTCAAGGGTATATTAAATTTGTGAAAAAATTAATATGCGAGTAAATAAATGTATTAATATTTATATTTTAAATTAAGTCTCACTTAGGTTATAAGTCAGTCAACTTACTGTCTTACTATGACAGTGGACACATTGCAAACTGTAACCAGTTTATTTAACAACCATTGAAGGTCAATGTGAAAACAAATTTGTTGGTTTTTCTTCTTTTTTGTAAAACATTATTTCATTAGCATGATGGACATTTTTATTTATTTATTTAACATTGCACACTCATTTGAATGCATACAGTTCAAAACAAAAATATTGTGAAATGCAATTGTATATTGCCTTTCTTTATTTGTTTAAGGTCATAAGTATCCACTTTAGGCTTTTGAAAAGAATATTGAAATAGTATTTTTATATTTTATTAGAATGTATACAAACACATTTAGTATGAAATGATTCATCTTCTATACATGCTCATCTCATCTCGTTTTGTCACGCCCCGACCTGCCATGGGACCCGCAGCGTGTCAACATGTGAACTTAATCCGTAACCACAGGCGGATCGTAATCTGACACAACATTATAATATAACATATTATTGAAACGAGAGACAAAACAGATAAAATTTGAACAAAATAAAAAAAGTATTCAATTCGCTCAGCCTTGCGTCATAGCGATAAACCAATCTATACAAATATCCAATATTTAACAATGTATATAAGTACCACGAAAATACTAAAACTAAAACAAAACATTCCCGCATAGGATGGACAAGACTAAACAGCGCAAAACGGGCCAACCACTAGAGACTAGGCCTAAGTAGCACAAACAACAGAACAACAACACCACCTGCACTCTAATAGAAGCACACCCCTTATGGGGTCAACAAAACACAAAGCTAGTTGTTGCGAGCGAACTAAATACAAACATCAATACAATATGTAATAGGAAGTCATGCCACACAATAATGAATAAATGCATAATGTAGATACATCATTCCTAACATATAACGGTTTCCTACTACAAGTTTCTAGAGTATGAGTCACACTGTGTCTCTAAGGATAACATTTCTAAGTTCATGCACCAGCAATAAGGCATTCAAAGCTAAACAGTAAGTACAAGTTTAGAAGAGGTACTAGTCATTTCAGGTGATTCAAACATGGTAAATTATTGTAAACTTGTGAAGCCTCCTAAGTATGACAATCAAGACGAAACCAACTCCTCAGGAACGACGCTAAACCACCCCAAAAAGCAATAATTTAGTTTTCCCATCTAGGTGAACATTCCACATTCTGTTAACCATAAGGGTTTATTTCTCTATACAGTTATGCATCACAAAGCCAAGTAAAATTCATATTATTAATACATTATGGAAATCATTGGAACTATCAAAAGTATAGAAGTGTAACAGGCTTCATACATCATATCGCCTTAAAAGCAAAGTTCACCTATTTTAGAGGTAAGCCATGTACATGCATAAACTATTAATGGGCTTACCTTCCTGCCAATCAGTCAATAGAACAAATACAATAATATCGCAAACCATAATAAATTATCATCTAAGTGTCAAATATTGTAGGTGTCTGCATACCCTACAAATGTGTCTCAACCAAACACATCCCACAATGTGCACCAATAGCACTTCGGGCTTGTTTGTTTACTAATGAGGTGACATCTGCCAGGATACAAACTCTAATGCCCCAAACGACTGGCCTAATACGACCAACCTAACATAAATCAAACTCAAGCGAGCTGGGAGAGAAAGCGAGTAGTCTCCTAAGCATGTCCTCTGGGACCCATCATACTGCACTCTCTAGTGGCAAGTGCGTGCGGGAGCTCACTACACCTTAGCAATCTGGCCACATGCAATAACGTTCATAATGTCTATAGGTGTGAGTCGTCTCAAAACACCACCAAACTCACGATGCGAGCAAGCTCCTAAGCATTGACACAACATGCATTACAGTGGGGTAGAGACACTTACACTAATATCAGCATACATGTACTACGAGACTATACAAAGTCTAACGTAATAGATGTGCAATAATAGTCAAATAGACAATCGTCATAAATCCACAACTACACTAGGGTCCTAACATGACAAAACTCACAACAATAATGTCCCTCGAGTCGAACAATCACACAAGTTCAAGACTCGACAATCTACAGTAAAATACACGAACTTATGTCATAGGGCTTATTACATAATTCTTTTTCGAGTCAAAACAATTTTGTAAATAAAGACACTAGTCTGACCGTGTCATACAAAGCACATTCTTAAAGTTGCGTATAAGCTCAAAATGATGTTAAACCAATAGTCTAACCACATTACATTCCACCACTATTTCATTACATTCATAAATATCATGATTTCAGAAAACTCGGGTTAAAAATCCATTCACAAAGGAGCCAACATAGCAATCAAAAGCTCCAAGTTCTCCTAAGGGTCGACTCTCAAACCTGATTTCAATCACACACAATCACAGGCGTAGTCCATAAATTCATTTATAAAGGAAACAATATAGCAATCAAACTCTTCAAAACCTAATAGGGGTCAAATCTCTAAGCTGGGTTCAATCACACACAATCACAAACATAATATAGCAATTCAATTCAAGATTTTAAATTAAATATTTCTTAAAGTAACATTATAGTTCCATTCACCTGAGCATAATGGGTTTTCGAAATTCAAATCCCACCGACCGAAACTCTCAATTCGCGGAACAACGAATTTGCAACTAAGGAAGCTCCCCAAAACAAGCGTGGACTCTAGCAGGTCAATCAGAAAAGAACCCGAACTCCGTCAATACCAACCGTTCGGTTTCTCCGGCAACAATTCAAACGAAATTGCTCCAAACACCCCAAAAACTGCAAAAATAGCCTAAACGCTAAGCAAGCTAGTCGCAAATTGGGTAAGAATGAAGAAACAGTCAAGCAACAAATTGTAATTCCACTTACCAGATAAAAAAATTCAACGACCACTCCGACGAACCCAAATTCCAGTGACAATCCTCCAAGAACCGCCCTACACAAGTCTAATCGGCTCCGAACAACACAACTAGCCAGAGACTGGCCAGAAACAGCGCCAAAGACCCACAGAATAGTAAATTGCAACTCACCCACACGATCACAGCTCAGATTCATGTTGGTGAACCTCCCTATCGGACACGCACAACTGATTTTTTCTGCATTTCTAGCCAACAACGCAACACCCTCTAGATGTGTGGTTTCTGCTTTCCAAACAACGCCAAAAACACCCATAAAAGGCTAATCAAAGTTGTGTTTTCCGATCATTCACAGCCAGCTCCGTCGAGCTCACACACTTTGATAAACTATTATTTTACTTTTTTTAGAGGGAAAATAAAAGGATAATAAATAGGAAAAAAACGATGAAAAATGAGAAGTTTGGTCGAAGAAACGCCGACAAAATTTGGATGTAGACGAATCGCCAAGCTCTGCTTATGCGTGAGAAAGAATAAGATAAAAAAGGGAAGTTTTTTTATAAATGGGTGGCTATTTGCCCTCACCAGATTTGTAAGAACACCCACCAAAACAAATCAGTAAAATAAATTTTTTTAAACCCAGAAAATTTTATAAAAATCATTTAAATTCCAAGATCTTTAAAATCATTGTTTTTAATTTAAATACTCTAAATTTTAGTAATTAAAAAGCGTAAAAAATCAAACTATGGGTGTTACATCATACACACCTCAAAAAGTATCTCATCCCCGAGATTAAACAAAGCAACAACAAGGAATACTAGGTGAAAAGCTCAGGTATTCTACATCATGTGATCCTCCATCATAAGTCATGTCACCTTCTCGGTGATTCCACTGGATAAATCAACTTATTTGAAATCAACTCAGCGACTCCTCAATCTGTGACTGTATGCCAAACATTTTTGCAGCATGGATACAATAAACACATCGTGGAGACATGACATACTCTGCGGCAAGACCTATCTGTATGCTACTGGTCCAATCCTCTCAGTAATCTCGTGTGGTCTTGCATATCTCAGTGCAAGCTTCCCTCGACCTCTGAATCTAACAACTTCGCGTATCATGGAAACTTAAAAAAAAAACCTCGGTCGCCAAGTGCAAACTCTAACTCCGTACGCCTCCTATCATCTTAACTTTTCCATCTGTTTTGGGCTGCCAACAAACACGTTATAATCAACTTAATTTCTCAGTAGTTTCTCTCATCGCATCCGGCTTCATCACAACTGACTCTCGAATCTCTATCCAACAAACAGTGGACCTACACAGTCGTCCATAGAGTGCCTCAAACGGTGCCATGCCAATACTTACATGGTAGTTGTTGCTGTATGCAAACCCGCACAACATTAGGTGATCTTCCCAACTGCCTCCAAAGCCTAAGATGCAAGCTCTGGGCATGTCTTCCATTACCTTATTCACTATCTCAGACTGGTCATCTCTCTATGGATGAAACATTGTACTCATGTCCAATCTTGTACCCATAGCCCGTTGAAAGCTCTGTCAGAAGTGGGCTGTGAAAAGTGAATTTCAATCGGATACAATAGACACAGGTGACCCATGAAGCGGACTATCTCCCGAATGAACAACACTGCTAGACTGTTTGTCGTCTGATGTGTACTAACAATAATGAATTGTGGACACTTCATCAACCGAGCAACAATGAGCCATTTTGATTCATGACATTTCCTCGACCGTGGATGTCACGACCCGATCCACATATTACTATATTGTCCGTTTTGGCCCCAAGGCCTTGCGGGGTCAGCAAAGCACAAAGCTAGCTACTGCAAACGAACTAAATACAAACATCAATACAATATCTAATAGGAAGTCATGCCACACAATAATGAATAATTGTGTGATCTAGATATATGATTCCTAACATATAACGGTGCCCTACTACAAGTTTCTAGAGTACGAGCCACACAGTGTCTCTAAGAATAGCATTTCTAAGTTCATGCACCGGCAACAAGGCATTCAATGCTAAACAGTAAATACAAGTTTAGAAGAGGTACTAGTCATGTTAGGTGATTCAAACATGGTAAAATATCGTAAACTTGCAAAGCCTCCTAAGTATGGCAATCAAGACGAAACCAACTTGTCGGGAACAACCCATTGCATAGGCTAAACCACCCAAAAAAACAATAACTTAGTTTTCCCATCTAGATGAACATACCACATTTTGTTAACCATAAGGGTTCATTTCTCTATAACGTTATGCATCACAAAGCCAAGTAAAATCCATGCTAATTAATACATCATGGAAACCATTAGAACTATCAAAAGTATAGTGTAATAGACTCCATGCATCATTTCGCCTTAAAAGCAAAATTCACCTATTTAGAGGTAAGCCATGTACCTGCATAAACTATTAATGGACTTACTTCCCTGCCAATCAGTCAATAGAACAAATACAGTAATATCGCAAACTTGCAAGTGTCTCATAATAAATTCCCATGTAAGTGTCGCATATCTTAGGTATCTACATACCCTACGAATGTGTATCACCCAAATACATCCCACAACGTGCACCAGTACCACTTTTGGCTTGTTTGTTTCCCAATGGGGTGCCATCTACTAGGAAACAAACTCTAATATCCCGAACGACTGGACTAACACGACCAACCTAACATAAATCAAACTCAAGCACGTTGGGAGGCAAAACAAGTAATCTCCTAAGCACGTCATCCGAGACCCATCCAATTACACTCTTAGCAAGTGCGTGCGAGAGATCACTGCACCTCAACAAACTTGTCACGTGCAATAGCGTTTGTAATGTATGTAGGTGCAAGTCATCTTAAAGCACCACCAAACTCACGATGCAAGCAAACTCCTAAGCATCGACACAACATGCAGTACAACGGGGTAGAGACACACTAATATCAGCATACATGTACTACGAAACTATACATAATAGATGTGTAATAATAGTCAAATAGACAATCCTCACAAGTCCACAACTACACTAGGGTCCTAACATGACCCAACTCACAACAATAATGTTCCTCGAGTCGAACAATCATACAGGTTCAAGATTCGGCAATCTATAGTAAAATACACGAACTGATGTCACAGACCTTATTACATAATTTTTTCTTAGTCAAAACTGTTTTAGAAATAACAATCAGGCCATATGTCACACCCTACCTAATTATTTGATAATATAATGTTACTTATTTAATTATTTGATAATGTGTGTGAGTGTGTGTGTATATATATATATAAATTAATTAGGACTTATGTTTGTGGGTGTGTTTAGTGGATATTAGGTAAAACCTTAATTAAAACCCTTTTAAAGAACCCTGGCCACTTTTCTATTTGTTTACACACACAAAAAAAAAACCTTGCGTAGGTGAAAAGGAGGCGATAGAGGAAATAATTTTGCTGCAACTTTGGGGTTTTCGAAAAAAAACTGAGTAAAACTCTCATGATCTTCCTCTATTTGTATCGTGTATTGATTTGATTATACAACATATTTTGAATAAGCTGTTTTGATTATATCTGTTATGATGTGTGTCATCATCCTCGGGTCACTGTAGATTAATGTGTGTCATCATCCTCGCGTCACGTCAGATAGACTATTTGCATTATTTTTGTTTAACTGATGAAGAGAATACTTTGAAATATTTATTTTAATGTTTTATCATACTAGTCGCTACTGAGTGAAACGATGTGAGTGTGGGGTTCGTCTCCCAATGTTGTTTGAATTTTGAAATACCTGAAATTTACACAACCTCTCTGTGACCTCCGAGTAGTAGCTCTACCTTTACAACAGTGATTTTAGATGTCATCAATTGGTGCACACTTGTATCTGTGAGCAAACACAATTCATTTTTCTTTTTGGATGCCTTTTCCTTTATCAACATTTATTTGTAATCAAAGTCAAAAGTTGAATTGCCTTTTTTTTTGTGATAACTACAGTGTGATGTAATTTTAGAGAATTTGACATGACTTAATTTATTTCATTTGGATTGAGATGTGATGCAGATGACATCATCACCTCAATCCCAATAGTAATTAGTGAATCGTGAATATATAATTTCAAATTTTGGTTACCAATCCAATATACTAATGAATTTACTGTTACCCATTATATTTGGTGTTGTTTACTTTGGCAATTAATATTTAGAGTTAATTGCACTTTTCCCCTAAAACATATAGCCAATTCAGTTTTGCACCTAATTAACATTTATATCGCACTTTTCCCCTAAGACTAACAGTCAACATGCCTTGACCGTCTGTTCTCAAAGTAGATTACCAAAATACCTCTAAGAAATCAAAGGCTAAAATTGAATCTTTCGTATCTCGAATATCTCATCTAGAGGAAAATCCTAAAGACCCAACTGAAATCATAATCGTATCTCGAGGAAATCCAACAGTTGATTTTAAAAAATCTTTCATATAAAAGAACTCATCTCAAGAAAAATCTAACGGTCCAAATTTAATTGTACACACAACTCTAGGTAAATCTAACGGTCTAAATTTAATTATGCATGCATCTCGAGGTAAATCTGGCGCTTCTATACATATCTCGAGACACATTTAGTGGTTTAGTATGCATCTCAAGGAAAATCTTTCATTTAGGCACACATCTCGAGGAAATCTGACGGTTCATATTTATTTTTGCATGCATCTCGAGGAATCTAAAGTTTGACTAATTTTAAATTTAATTTTGCCCTCTGAAACAAAATAGACCTGAGAGATGAAGGAGGAGGAATGAGAGGAAGGAAGAGAGAGGAGAAAGAATTTAATTTTATGGGGTTAAGTTATTGCCAGTAATTTATTATATGAGGGTCATTTATTTAAACTTCAGACTTTCTCAAGATGGTGCATAAATAAATCTGAAATGCTAGATTTTCCTCGAGATATGTTCGGATAGATGTGTGCATAATTAAATTTGAACCATTAGATTTACCTAGAGATGTTTGTACGATTAAATTTGGACCATTAGCTTTTTCTTGAGATGAATTTTTTAAATCAACTGTTGGATATTCCTCGAGATACAATTACAAATTCAGTTGGGCCTTAGGATTTTCCTCAAGATGAGATATTCGAGATACGAAATATTCAATCTCAGCATTTGATTTCTCAAGGGTATTTTGGTAATCTGCTTTGAAAACAGATGGTCAAGGCACGTTGACGATTATTCTGAGGGGGGAAAGTGCAATATGAATGTTAATTGGGGGCAAAGCTGAATTGGCTAGATGTTTTAGGGGAAAAGTGCAATTAAACCTAATATTTTACATTTTTTATGCACTATATTTGGTGTTGTTCACTTTGGCACTCTACTGTTACCCACTAAACACTTAATTTTTTTATATATTCTTTTCCACAACTCCAAAAAAATAAAATTTGTATACAAACTTGCTTGTATACGTGTGATATAAATTTGGATATGAAGACTTGCTTGCATATCGGGTACGTTGTTCCATGTGAGTTCGGTAGTACATGTAATATTTAGAAAATACTTGTCATGGATCGAACTTCGGATGTGATGACATGACTCTCGATGTGGCACTCCACTTGGGTCATGTACGTTCCGAGTGGTTTCGAAGGCAATGGAGGCACATTTGAGTGAGGTGTGTTTGACACGAGGAAAATGCGATTGTGGAAAAGAAGGTAAAAACTAGGGAAATAAAGAAAACCTTGAATTTATCATAACATGAAAATATGCATGAATTATTTTAGCATGTATTAGGATAACCTTGAAGGAAGAAATTAATAGCTTATTTGATCATCGAATTAGAACTACACGTTTTCCTTAAGCTGAAATGTGTATTATTTGAATGTTATTTAATTGTGTAGTTGTGTCTTAATTCGTAGGTTTGCTCACACCAGTATTGATATACTGACCAAAATTTTGTATTATTTTACAAATTTGGATGCGTTCTTAATGAGCGCAGCCCTAGAGACTTTTCGTTAGTTGGAGTGTGGAGGTGATTCTAGCTGTGTGACGGTAGTTGAGGATTTGACACCTTCCGATAGACTTTGATTTTATTGTTTTTCCTAGGTAATTAAATATAGTAGTTATTACAGCTCAGATTCTGAGTCCAGGATTTATTTGGGATTGAGTAATGTGACTCATTTTTATGATTTATTTTGTGGCTTCGGTATGATAAATGTTGACCTTACTTTGGGAGGAAATTTTTAAGGAATTTTATTATTTTATATATTGCCTCATGTATGTACCATTTAATTTGTTCATGTCGTTCCTTTTTTTGGACAATATATTAATTTATGTTGTTTAAAAATTGGGGAGTGACACCATAAATCTAGACACTACTCCCACCATGTCATACGAAGCAAACTCTAAAATTGTGTATAAGCTCAAATGGTGTTATACCAATAGTCTAACCACATTACATTCCACCTAAATTCATATATGTCATGATTTCAGAAAACTCAGGCTATAAATCCATTCACAAAGGAATCAACATAACAATCAAAAGCTCAAAGTTTTCATAAGGTCAACTCCCTAACCTAGTTTCAATCACGCACAATCATAGGCATTGTCCATAATTCATTTGCAAAGGATCAATATGGCAGTCAAACTCTTCAAAACCTCATAGGGGTCAAATCTCTAACTTGGGTTCAATCACACCACAATCACAACCATAATATAGCAATTCAATTCAAAATTTAAAATTAAATATTTCTCAAAGTAACATTATAGTTACACTCACATTAACGGAATGGGTTTTTGAAACCAGTACTGATTGAAACCCTCAATTCGCGGAACAACGAATTTGCAATTAAAGAAGCTCCCCAAAACAAGCATGGACCCCGGCAGGCCATACAAAAAGAACCTGAACTCCGGCAACACCCAGCAGTTCGATTTCTCCGGCAACAACTCCAACGAAATTGTTCCAAATACCCCAAAAATTGCAAAAATTGTGTAAAAATGAAGAAACAATCTGGCGACAAACTGAAAATCCACTTACCAGATAAACAAACCCGGGGACCACTCCGACGAACCCAAATACCAGCAACAATCCTCCAAGAACCACCCTACACAAGTCTGATCGGCTCCAAACAACACAACTGGTCGGGAACAACACAAACCCACATAACAGTGAATCGCAGCTAACCCACGTGATCACGCTCGGATTCATGTTGGTTAACCTCCCTACCAGACCATGCACAACTAATTTTTTCTGAATTTCCAACCAACCACGCAACACCTTTTGCATGTGTGGTTTTCGCCCTCCAACTGACACCACAAACACCCATAAAATGGTTGATCGCAACTGCGTTGTTTGATCGTTCACATCTAGCTCCGTCAAGCTCACATGCTTTGATAAACTTTGATTTTACTATTTTCAGATGGAAAATAAAAGGAAAATGAAGAGGGAATGAATATAAAGAAAAATGGTGAAGAAATGAGAAGTTTTGGTGAAGAAACGGGTGAAGAAGCGCTGGAGAAATCTGATCGCAGACGAATCGCCGAGCTCTACTCTTACGCGAGGAAGAAAATGTTTATAAGTGGGTGGCTGTTTGCCCCCACCAGATTTGTAAGAGCATCCCACCAAAACAAATCCATAAATTTTTTTTTTAATCCAAAAATTATCTAAAAATAATTTAAATTTCAAGAACTTTAAAATCATTGTTTTTAATTCAAAAAACTCTAAAATTTATCAATAAAACAAACGAAACAACTCGGGTGTTACACGTCCTGTCTCGAACCCGTTTGGGATGGGACGAGGTCATGATAAGGTCTATCCCGTCCCGATCTTAAAGTAATGGGATGGGATTGGGATGAGGTTCATCTTGTCCCATCCCGTCCCATGCCCACCCTACCAAGGATTGTGATTTCATTTTTCGAGTTAATTTCGGTCTCCTGATTTTAAGAAAGAAATATTTCTGTGTGTAAAGAAAAATCATAAAAAATTTGAGATACATGAAATATAATATGAATTTCGAGGGTATATGTGAAATATATGAAAACATAAGATACAAGTAAATAAATCTATTAAACACATTAAATGAAGCCTAAAGACTAATAAATGAAACAAACATGAAATCAATATATAATTAAAAATTCAGGGGGGTGGTTTCAAAAATAAATATATAAGTAGAAGAAATAACAATTAGAAAATCAGGGGGTCTCAAAATAATAAATAATTGACAAAAATGATAATTAGAAAAACCTTGAAATATACGAAAAATCCAAAATTTTCAAAAAAAACCATTGAAAAATGTAATTTTTGGTTTGTTTTTGTGTTTTTACAAAAAAACCCTCGAAAATGTAATTTTTTCTTTTGCCCTTTTCTTTGCGTAATTAAAAAAAAAAATTCGTGAAGTTTTGTGAAAACACAATCCTCGCTTGTGCCCTCCCACCAAGGTTCTAAAAATGGTTAGGTCGTAAGGGGCAGCGAGCAGGGACTAGTACTCAAAGGCCTGGTCGAGCCTAGGCAAATTTTTTTGTATTGTAATTTAAAATTTATAAAAGTTAAGCATAAGAGCATATAAAATCAATGCCAAGATAAATATCCTAAATGTATAAACATGAAAACTAAGCATAATAATACATAAATTAATGACTTACACCAAAATAAAAGTCTTAATTTTTTATTTTTTTGAACTGGAAATTAAAAAAAAAATTAAAAAACTTGCCCAGACGCCCGCCAAACCCATGGATTTGATAACAGAGCCTCCCACACATATCTTCTTTCAAAATCTTGGAAAAAATTTCTCCCGGAGCTAAGTTTTATCTATTGAAAGTCAAGAAGCATAACTATTTTCAACATCGTGGAATGACGATAAACATTTGCTCTCTTCTCTTATCTATTTATATGATTTTGTATAAAACAAAATAAAAATAAATAAAAGGAAAATCAAA
Source organism: Berberis thunbergii (assembly GCA_003290165.1). Classification (NCBI taxonomy): domain Eukaryota; kingdom Viridiplantae; phylum Streptophyta; class Magnoliopsida; order Ranunculales; family Berberidaceae; genus Berberis; species Berberis thunbergii. Next base: position 762,654 of record QNQO01000342.1, on the reverse strand, counting down.
CACTTAAAAATTGAGAGGGATATAGGTTGATTTCTTTGTTGTGGTGGAAAAGGATCTCATCAATATCTTGAAATAAGAAAATAGGTGGAAAAAATGGTTAATATTAGTAGTTTGTGATAGACAATGACAATTGTGGTGATGGGTAAAAATGTAAAAAAAAAAAAAAAAAATCAGTTCAGCACCTAAAATAAACACCTTTATTTTACAACTTATAAGCAGACACCTAATCAAAACAAACATTTCATTCAGAAACTCATTCAAAACTTCTATTAGAAATTAGCTTCTAAGCACTTAAAAAAAGGCCTGGTACATTCAATTGGTTCGTGCAACGAAAATCAAGACTTCTGAGGGTTTTTTTTTTTTTTTTGGTAAAAGCAGATAGCATAATCATATATATGTTAATAATGTTGCATACATTATTAACATGGTTGGAAGTAAAGAGTTTAACCTAAAAAAATAATTTAACAGCACCATCAAAGAAGTTTTCACGCCTCTCTAATGGCTGACTTCTTCATTTATCACCACTACAATCCACCATCATCCAACCCTAACCACTCCCCCCTCCCTCAATATTCCACCAAGGCATAGTTCAAAGGCCTGTTAAAGAACTTGTGACATTTGGGGTTTGAAGATAGGGTTGTTTACCATCTTGGGGGACACTTTTTACACTATTGTAGAATCTTTGAGTGACTCCAAAATTTCTGGTTTGGATTATGAAATAGAGAGATTTTGGGTATGGTTATGGAGAGATAAATTTTTTACTAAATGATGTTCTAGGGTTTCTTTGATGGTGCTGAATAAAAGATGTACAACATCCTCAATGTGATTTTTGCAGAAAATGCACAAGTTTTCAATAGATGTGTGAAGCCTGACAAGATTAGTCATGGTTGGAAGTATGTCTTGGCCAATTTTTAAGAGAAAAACAAGGGTGATGGGGGAACACTCTCCACATTTCTCGAAGCAATTTCTGACTAAGGGAGAGAGGTAGAACCTTCTGAGAGGTCAGATAATAAGGCTTTCGTCACACTTTTGACCGAAGATATATATATATCAAATGGCTAGGTCAGTTGATCTGGGCAATCTAAAGAGAAAATCAGGATGTTTTAAATACCTAAGGCCACTGGCTCTGGAAAAAAGAACATTAAGCATTTTAAAATTCCATATCCAGACGTCACAAATCGAACGAGACCACTTGGGAATTCCATAATGAGGAAAACAATCAGCATGAATAAATCTCGGTTTAACCCAACAACCAAACCAAATATTAGTTGTAGCGCTAATCGAATTTGCCACAGGATATGGCTAGTAAAGGGGCTTTGCTTCTCAAGACTCTTAGGTCACGACAAGTAAATGAAAGCAAAAGCGAGCACAAGTCGTCCGAGTCTGCAATCCAAGAATCTCTCCCTCCATCCCCATCTGGTCTTTTCTTCTTTCACATCTGAACTCAAACGCCTTCCGTTCCTTTTCATTCATGGAGAATTCGCATTACGGAGAATCGCTAGGGTTTCCACCAGCAGAGATGGACGAGAAATCCGTCTCCAAACATGTCGCAGTGATTGCTTGTGCTGCCATGGCGGTCCTCTACGTCGCCATCCTCTACGCTCCGACACTAGTTCTGCGTCTTCCTCAGCCTACTACGTTCAACACGTTCATGATTCGAAGGTTCATCTGCGCAACCATCTCGACTCTTGTCTCCATCTTCATCTCTGCGTTTCTCCTCCCTGTAAGATTTCTCCTCTTCTTCTCTCACTCCAGTTTTGCTCCGTTTTACTATTTGTAGCCCTAATTACCCTTTAAAATTGTTCTTGAATTCGCATTAACTCTCGTAGAAATTTGGGTGTGTTTGGATCAGATATATAAGGCGATGGAAGAAGGAATTGAATACAAATCCATTTCCTAACTTCAGCATAAATTATGACCAGTTAAAGTAACCATCTTTGTAACATAAGGATAAGTTTGAACATTGAATTGAACAGTAATTTTGAGTCGAAGATAATGACCTGGTGATTAATTCACCGAAAATATCCATTTCAATATTAAGAATGAAGAATCTAATATTGCTGCCCAGCTACATAACACTAGGCATAATATCGCAGTTCTTTGAGGCAAAAACATGTGTAACGAGGAAACTATCATTTACGAATTTTCTATGTTGAAAGCAATGTGTTTTGATTCGAATTTGTTACCTAAGTCAGTGTCATTGTAAATATGCTGAAACCTTTCGTATTAGTACATGTGGGAAAATAAATGTTTCTTATCCCCCTGCCCTTTCATCTGCTTTGTGCCTCTATCGTGAATAGGTTTAAAGAAACATTACAAGAGATCCTGTGCGTTGACGATCATTGTTGTCGTGCATTCATACTTCTGCTTGTAGAACAATATTTAGATTCTGTATTTTGATGTTATATTTTTAAATTGTAGATAAGAAGTTGGGAGGAGTCATCTTTGCTTTGGGCTTATGGCATTCGAAAGGACCATTTGGTGAGTACTTGGTTTCTAATTTCTTCTTGTCATATACTTTTATTTAGGAAGGTATTGAATAAACCTTAGGGATTGGATTTCTCTGCAGATTGGGGAGAGTGGATACTTCTAAAATCTACATGCTGAAATGAACTTTTATGTATGACAGTGGCAAGCCATCATTTTTCCTCTTTCCTTGACTTCACTTTTGTACGGTGGATCTTTAGTCTCAAAGTTTCTATCTTTGGTGAATTCGTGGAGGGGTGAGCATACAGATAATGTCAGCCAGAGTGTTTCCAAGTGGATCATGTCGACTACTTCTAACATTTCGGTCTGGCGTAATTATGTGGTGGTCAGTTAATATTTCCTGCTTTTTATACACTACTTAGGCTGTTCTAATGACAGCTTTTTTTTATTGGGATTAAACTAACTAATTTGCTGCTGATTTAATATGTGCTTGGGCTCAATTACTTCTTTTCGTTTACCCAGGTATTGATTTTCCTGTATGTTATTAACAAATGGTTTTTAATCAAATGCTGTTGTCATCTCACTCCATATTCCTTTTTAATGCATGTTACTAATCTCAATGCTCAAGACCTTAAAAGATTATCTGCATACATATCTTTCACGTTGGAACACCACATGCTTCAAAATTCATGCAAACAAGTTACTTTGTTGTATACATTTTATCGATGTTGTTCTTCAGTCACATGCTTTCCCTTTTCACAGAGAGTTGGATATTTCTGATACCTTAACAATGTCTCATATCAATTGAAATACTTCATTGAACAGGCACCTTTAACAGAGGAGTTGGTATTCAGAGCATGTATGATCCCTTTGCTTTTATGTGGGGGATTCACAACTTATAATGTCATATTTTGGAGCCCGATTTTCTTCAGTTTAGGTGATTTGACTGCTCTCTTTATTCCAGTTTAATCACTATGTTGAATGTATACTATCCAAGTGTTAATGTAACTCATTGGTCTATGGTCGTATGTTGTCTTTCACAAATGTTCATTTGGCTTATCGATACCATAGTGAGATAACTTTCTAGATCATAGTTCAAAGTTTGCTAAGTTAATTTTCATTTTTCGGAGGAAAGGTAAAACTCGGTTGAGATTTGCTGTCTTCAGACTTCAGCTTTCGTCAGATGTATCTAGTTTATTGGTGCCTTGTGTTTATCTAGAATTCTAGAATTATCTTTTGTAGCAGGGGATAACAGCTAGTTTCATTTGATTTCGCAGCGCATTTGAACCATTTCTTGGAGCTCTACTTTCAGCAAAATTATAGCTTTATAAAAGCTTCCATGGTTGTAGGTATGTGTACCTTTTTCTATCAAGAGCTTCTTTTGTAGATAAGGGAAACATCATTTTGGGTTTTTAGCCATTTCAACATAAGTAATTCACCCTTCTTTAATTTCTTGCAAGTCAAGTTGTTGATCTAGTGCATGGACACACATTTTATCCTTTTGTTTTCTTCCTAGGAACAAGTTGATAGGCACACATATTTATCTTTCTACTATGATCCATGACTTTGCGTGTTCTCGATCCAATTGCCAAAACGTATTCATTTCTAAAATATTTAAAAACAAAATGATCAAGCAAATTAATAATTGAGCAGTGCTACAGAATTCACTTTTATAGTATGCCTTTTTAACTTGCCTAACGTGGTCAAACCACATCAGCTGATCACGTCAGCGAAATCAGAGGCCTCTGCTGAGTCTTCTCTCACCACAACATTAAACAGACCTATGAATTATTCAACGCTCAATTGTGAAGAAATTTTTCGCGAAACCTTCAAAGTTCGCATATGTTCAAAATCTACCTTGTACAACGATTTTCTAATTATTCTATATTCCACTGCTACTTCTACTGATCATTAGAAAATCAACTTAAATCTCTTAGAACTTTTGTTTTATCATACTTCACAATTAGGGCTAATCTTCAACTAGTAAACTCATACATCTTCAAGCTCAAATGATCCAAGAATCCACTTTAAGAATAATTTAGCGTTTTGGTTTTTGTAGAAGACAAGGTAGAAGGGGAGAAATCAGTGAGAAAGTTGTATGTGAACTAGAAAAGAAAAAGAGGAGAAGACATGGAGTTAAAATTTTTAAAATAGAAAAGGGTTTTGTGCATTAAAGGAGGATGTGGGTTTGACTGAATAGGAGGGCACATGAAAGACATAGTTTGAATTTCCTTTTTCTCATTTTGCTTTGATAAAACTGAGTTTGAGTTGTGTTGCATTGCAATATAGTTAAGGTGGAGAAGATGAAGAGAGATTTAAGGAAATAAAAAATGCCACATCAGGCAAGATAACAAGGCATGTTAATAAGATGAGTATATAGCATTCCTTAATAATTTGATATTGTTAGGGCTTCAAATGGTTTACATTTAAATTTTAAACAATTTGGCCCTGCCATTTCACCCCAAATCTGCACAACTATTCTTTACAACGATAGCATCATCCGGGAAAAATACTACCAGGGTTTGACTATAGCTTCAAAATATCTAGAGACTAGAGATAATGAATCCTCCTTGAAAAATTGATGTGTGAGTGTGTTTTCATTTGTTTTATTATCTAAAAGAAAAAATGTATTTACTAAAAGTGTAACATGTCCTTAGTCATGTGTATCCTTGAAATTACTGATATAATTTCAGTAAAGTTGGTTCCAAGGATGCACGGACTCGGACTCGGACACGGACACGACACGGCGACTCGGCAATTTAAAAAAAAAAGGACTCAGTGACACGGTCAAACTTAATTTTTTAATATATATTTTTTGTAATTCATCAAATTCAAACATATCATTAATACATTCAAATTCATTCATTCAAATTTACAAATGCATCATAAAGACATAAAGTCAAGCTCAACTGCTCAAGTAGTCAAGTCATACTCATAAAGCATAAAGGCATAAAACAATATAATTTCATTAACTTGATAATATAAATTGATAATTTTAAAAACTCACCAGTCACCAGCGAGGCGGCTAGATCTCTTCTTCTTCTTCATTAACTAGCGGATCCACTGTCACATTTTCTGCATCCAACAGTTCAACCTCTAGCTCAGGTTCATCAAGCGAAAGACTGACAATCTCAAGCACTCCAGTAGCATCCAAATCCAACGAATCAATAGCATCTCCTGTGACATCCCACATCCTTGTCTCACCTTCTTGGCACTCTTGTTTTCTTCTTGACAAAAGACGAAGGTTGGAATGCACATACACTAAATCTTCAGCTCGTTTTGGGGTCAACTTGTTCCTTTTTAATGAGTGAATGTTGTTATATGTGCTCCAATTCCTCTCACAACATGAGGAAGAACAAGGTTGGCCAAGTAACTTCAAAGCAATATTCAAGAGATTAGGTGCACTGGTACCATGAGCAACCCACCACACATCAGGGTCTAGGTATGCTCTATTCTGTAGAGCATCACTTTCTGCAAACTCTCCACTAGCAGTTGAAAACCTTACATACTCTGTAGTAACCGCTCTTCTGTCTTCAATTAGAGGAAAGTATCTCTTGAAACATATAGTTCTCTCCTTTGTTATCTCAGGATCTTTGTGTGGCGCAATACGATTAGGATCCTCTTCCAACCATTCTCTGCTATAATACCTATATTATATATTAATATTAGCAATGTCAATCACAAATTAATATATAAACATTATTAAGTAGAATAAAAAGTTAAAAACAATGTAATTATTTACCTTGGATTCAAGGAATGTGCTAAGCAATGCAGTGGTGTGTTGTTTTTCTCCCATCGATCTACCAATAACTGATGCACCACTGAAAAAAACTCTGACTCCTCCTCACTATTATTTTCTTTTCCTTCATGACGGTAAATAACTTGTTTCACTTTCTCAATCATAACATCCCACATCTCATACACCAAGTGAAGACAACACTTATCTGTATCAGCCCTCCGCAACATTGAATAAATAGGCTCTGTGAAACGAAGCACATAATCCACTTTCTCCCACCACAAGTCATCCAATAGTATTCCTTTCACAATCCGTGTGTTGTCAACATCATCTTCCTTATAGGAATCCCACTTATCTCCAATCACCATACTTTGGATGCTACTTTTAATGTCTTTCAACCTCTTCAGCATAATTATGCTTGAAGCAAAGCGCGTCTCAGCTATGGAAAACAACTTCAATCTCGAATGCTCATTAAACATGTGCAACCTCATGGAATGGTTCATGATAAAGATCTTGATCATCACCCCATTCCCAACAACATCAATAATCCAACTACACAAACTGTAGGCCTTTTCATTTGCAGGCGTGTTCTTTGGAGCACATATACTCTTCAAGGCAAGGTTGAGAGTGTGGACTACACAAGGTGTCCAAAAAACCTCAGGATACTCGCTCTCAACAAGTAAACCTGCAGCCTTACAAATTGGAGCATTGTCGGTTATAACTTGAACGACATTCCTTGGCCCAACCTCACGTATAACTTTCTTGATCAAATTAGCAATGAAGAACTTGTCTTTGTATTCCCCTTCACAGTTCACAGCCTTTAAGAACATTGGACCACCCTCATTAATCACTATGAAATTAATGAGAGGCCTCCTTTGAGAATCAGTCCACCCATCACAAACAATTGTTGCCCCTTTAGTAACCCATGTGAACTTTGTTGCATCCAACAACCTCTCAACGTTGCTCCTTTCATTTTGAAGCAATGTCGTCCTCAATGCATTATACCCAGGAATCTTGTAACCACTAATAGACTTTGCTTTATTGGTTGCAAAGGTGAAAGCCTCCTGAAAATATGGATTCCTTGCAAGGTTGAATGGCAATGCAGCCGAGTAGAACGCCTTTGCAATCAAAGCATCCAACTCTTGTCGCTCACTCATATTGAACGCATGTGCAATAGGATTAGTAATGGCTCTCCTCTTCCTCTGTTCATTGTATGGAAGTGGAACTGAAGGGCCAACCCCCCCCCCCCCCCCCCACTACTTGAACTCAGGTGAGGGTGACTACTTGATCCCACTGAAGGAGGTAAAGGAACACTTGGTATCCTTGAACTTTCTGCTTTCAATGCAGCTTCATCAATAAATTTTTGCACCTCTCTAAGTTGTATGGGGGAGATTTTGGCACAAATAGCTATCCCATGATCACTTATCTTCAACAAGTGGTGCTTCAATCTAGTAAGAGAGTCTATATATTCTTTCTGACAATAGTTACACTTCCATCTAAGGTTTCCCCCACCTTCACTTGGTTTTCCTAATCTTGTCACATGCTTCCAAAGATCATCTCCAGTTCCTTGGCCTGCTAAAACCAATTTTAATTTCTTATTATTTAGTTTTCACTTTTCACTTTCCAGCAAATAGGTGCAAGTATTTCATGCATCATGCATACTTTCATATATATGAAGACTGAAGATAAAGAAAAGAAAAAACACAGCAAAACAGGAATCACAGGAAGAAGAAAAAAAAAAAAAACAGGAAAACAAATCTATATATTTTAAATTTGGAGGTGGGAAAACAATGGCATTCCTTGACTATTAAGGTCATACCTTACTGCTAATGGTGAAAGATTAGTTGTCCTAAAAAAACATTGAATTAGTCCTAACAAATTGCAGGAAAATGGATTAACCAAGGTCCCAACAAATTGTCCTGTCTCTTACCTGTTACAGACCAACACTAACAGTGTATATTTGGATCTAAGAAAAATTTCAACTTGCAAAACAAAAAAAAACGAATCGCAGGAAGGAAAACATACACTTGCAAGAAAAAAAAAATCGAATGAATCGAATCGATTGTTGAAATCGCTGAAATTTCAAAAAAAAAAACACTTGCAGAGATTCAGAGAATAGCAGAGAAAAAAAAAACAGAAATCGAATAATCGATCTCAATCGAGGGTCGATGAAACAAATCACATCACAGGAACGAAATTGATCGATCTCTACATCTCAGGAAAAAAAAAACGAAATCGATCGAACGTACCTAGTGTCGTTGAGGACGCCATGATCTCTTCTCCTCCGCTCCGTCTGTCGATCTCTTCTCCTCCGTCTCTATCAGTCTTGACTCTTGATCGATCGATCGATGGCTGCCTAGGGTTTCTGAGTTAGGGTTTCGGGGTTTTTTTTTTTTTGTTTGCTCTGACTCGGTCTGTGTGGGAGGAGGAAGAATAGGGCGAAATTAAACAATTTCGTAGTCAACGAATTTTGACTACCTCCGGACCGTGTCTGGCCGAGTCTGGACCGTGTCTAGACCGTGTCCAACTCAGTCAACGAATTTTGACCGTTGACCCCGTGTCCAATATGTGTCCAGCGCGTGTCGTATGCGAATCCGTGTCCGACACGTATTTGACGCGTGATTCGGGGGGTTTTCGGAGAGTCGGTGCATCCTTGGTTGGTTCTTTTATGTATTTCACCCTTTTTTGGATATAGCACATGTACATCCAAGCAAACCATCAGAGATGCGGTGGATCATGTGATGGCCAAGGTCATTGATATATCAAATCCCTCTGACCATCCAAGTCCTAATAAAAAATTAGATGTTCATCATATAACTCTGTCCAGTTTTTCCATGTAATCTAAGATCAAATTGCAAATTTGATGTAAATTCATCTTACCGGATGGAGTCAGAAACTAGTAAGAATGATGAACTATTATATCTTATATATGGGTCTGGTCACTGATCTGATCAAATGGTCATTGACATATTAGATTTATGAACCAACCATTGGATACTTGATGTAACATTAGACCAGATATCACCTGTGCTGTCTGGAGTAATAACAAACAAAATATTTTTGTTTTGTCGACATAGCAGTGAGATGTATCGGTACTTTATATAATTTTAACCATGCTAATAGGTTATATTATATTTTCATGGTGACATCCAAGCTTCAAAAGTTCCTTGCTTTTTCCATTTTATCATTAAATCTCAAAGTTGCAATTGTGTGATTTACTAGCGTATTACCCGTGCCTACGACACTCCTATTATTTTTTTCTTATATGACTATTTATGTCTCTAAATAATAAGTCAACATGAACCTTTAGCAGGGTCTAATGATTGGTATCATGAGTAGATGAATTTTGTAACCAGGCAGCCATAGATCCTTCTACAACACTTATTCAATTGATAAATCTGGATAGGAATGTAAACTAAGTTGGGTTTGAAAGACTGGATCATCAAAATCTACTATGGCAAACACTCAATTAAAGAAACCCACGTAAAGAGAACAAATTTACCATCAAACTACATGCTACAAAGGAGAAAATTCAATTGAAACTATAGGATTCAAAGCTGCATAGTAAGTTATACAAACAATTCCTCCAAATGCAAGTGATTATTTCAACCAAATTACTGAACAGCACAGACATCAGAGAGAAATCATAAACTATACTGAAATGCAAAAATTTGAAGTAAAAATATGCAAATTCTAAAGGAAATGGTAAGTTATGTATAGGAGAGTTGAGAACCATGAATATCTTCTGGCAGATTTTGGTGTATTTGAAATTAATCTAGAAATTTGAGATACCCATCTCATAAAACTTAACCAAATCAACACCAAACAATAGAAATCAACAACCCATCACAAAAAACCCCAAAATTTCTTCATAATCATCTCCGAGAACACCATAAATCGAGATGCTTACTCAACAAAAACATACCCAAACCTAAAAGCCAGAATTTCTATAGACCCATCTCTTAAAACCACATAAATCAAAATACCCACACACCAAATCGTGCAGAGAAACACCAACCAACACAAAACAATCTAATAAGAAGGGAATCAGGGGAATACCTTTGATGGAATCTCTGCAGTGGAGTTGATCCGAGACTTCTCTCAGTTCTCTGTTCGATCTGTTTTAGCTGAATTAGATCTGAAGAAGAAGAAGTGATTTGGGGATGCATTTGGTGACAGAGACGGATCTGGGGTTTTCCTTCCCCATAGGGTTCTTGAAGACCTTGTCGATGGCAGGGATTTGATCGAATAGGGCTCTTGAGCCGCCCCTCTCTTTCGCTCGATGATTTTTTTTTTTGGGTTCTGAAGGGAGGGAGAAAGAAGTGAAGGGAGAGAGAAGTGAAGTGAAAAAAATATGGGAGGAGGTGTGGAGTGAGTGAGGAAAGTATCGGGGGTGGAAGTTTTTATTTAAGTTTTGCCAAAAGACAATTCATGCCACGTAGGACAAACTCTCACAGAACACTGTTTATGAACAGTTAAAAAACCTATCTGAATTGTAAGATAGATTTTTGACACAATCCCAATATATAACCTGGGGGCTTCTCTTTGAAGCTGATTACAGGTTCTATACTGTAAGGCAATTGTCAACTGTACCACCTTGTCTTGATTAATGATAATAAAAGCTCAATGCATATCCATTCATGCATATTTATGGTGTTATTTGTGTTTTGTAGGTCTTCAGCTGGGTTACACCGTAATCTTTGGCTCCTATGCATCTTTTCTTTTCATCCGGACAGGTTTGCCATAATTTCAGTTAGCCAAGTAGTATTCCTCACCAACATTAAATATGGGAGGCATATTTAGCTTTAGTTTAGACAAAATTGAATGGACTAAGGGGATCAATTTGATTGATCTGAGAATCCAAACTGAGGGATTACATCTACCAATGTTGCTAACGGTGCATTTGCTTAGCTGATATATTCCATGATTGTCTTGATGCCTCTATCAATTTTCTGTTACGAACACTGGAAAATTGTTTCAATAAGCTATACTTTTAATTGGCAGTCTGACCAGCAATAACTTTATCTTTGGTTCTTGAAGCAGGAGTAATGTCGAGAATAACTTTCTATTTCTGTTGTTTATTTGTTTATTTGCAGGGCACCTTACTGCTCCACTTGTTGCTCATATATTTTGCAACATAATGGGATTGCCTGTACTGCATTCAGGGAGGAGTGGTATGCATATCATTTATAACTGAAATCTGTTATTGTGGATCATTATTTTCGGTTTTAGAAATATTTCAAGTGGATCATTGTAGACAATGATGTAAGTCATACTTAAACGACACTATCTTAATTGTTCCGCAGGGTTGATTACGGTTGTTTTTGCTGCTGGGATTTTGGGTTTTGCGTGGTTTCTATTTCCAGCCACAAATCCTGACATGTATAATTATAGTGGAACAGACCAGTGCCAGTGCTGGAATCGCTATTGTAATTGGATCTAAACCCTGAAAAGTACTGATAAATGTAACTCATTTAAATTTGGCAATACGCTTGTTTCTTGCCCGTGGATTATTCTATCACTTGTACAATTCATGGTTATCAATAGATTAGCCTTCTTTTTTTATTATCTTGAATCTCAACCAATCTTAAGGGGGGGAACTCAATTGCAGATCGAAAATGTTCATCTTTTTGTTCAACAGGCTTGAGGCTTACATGCAATTGCTTTAGTAATGTTGAGATCTGTTTGATGAGACCACACATTAAAGAGGACTCGCCTTCATACTGGTTGGTCAGTGAACTCCATTTGTGTCAAGTCCATCATGATTTACTGTGGTGAATTCCATGGTGCAATATGATGCTTTACTTTCACCTTTTTATTTCACAACATATGCCCCCTTAAGATACCGTGTAAAAACTTCCAAATCAAAATAAAACACAAGTAGCACAAACAAATTTTGTGTGTTATGTTGCCGTCTGATCTAAAATTTGATAAATTTCAATGATAGGAAAAGAAAAGCATACATCACTAATTCATTGCATTGCATAATTCTTATTTTCTATCTTTTTATTGGGATAAAAACATATTTTTATTTTCAAAAATTGAAAAATACTTTATGCTTAAAATTAAAAATTTCGATTGTAATTTTGAAAGTATCAATTAATTTAGGCATTTTAATCTCTAAGATACAAGTTTCAATCTCATATAAGCTATATATTCCATAATAATTACATATTTAACAAAATTTTAATACTAATATTTATAATGAATTAAAATCACCTAAAATTGAGATTAGTCTTATAAAATAAATATCTAAATTAAAAAAAAATTCTATAAATCAAAAAAATATTTCTTTTGAAATTTCGACCATTTTTGGATAAATCACATTCCTGCTAAGGTTTCATAGGTTTCATTTCTCCTTCCTCGGTTCGAAGAAGAAATCAGAGCCGCACATGGCGGCAATCCACCATCGTCTGCAACTACTGAGACCGTCGTCGTCTCAAATCGCCACCACTTATTTATTACCGAAATTCCCCCACCGGTTCTACCCCAAGCCACCACTTGGGAAACTCTCCGCCACTCCCCGCCTCTTCTGCTCCAAATCAGACCAAGTCCCCGAGGTACTATCTAACGCACTTGAAATTCAAAAATTGAACCCTAATTTCTTTATCATCTAACATGAACCGTGTTTTTTCTTCCATGCAACAGACTTCAAAGGGCGTTGCTCAGAGTTCTCCTCCGTCTATAGTCGGAGGCCTCTTGGATTATCTAAACGAATCTTGGACTCACTTTCACGCCACTGGTAACTAAAAAACTCGTTCTCTCTTTCTTGATTTCAATCAAGAATAAATAATTTTGTTTGGTAATCATTCGAGGTCACTTGCAATTTCAGTGTTTGATATATTAATTTGATTAATTCACTGCCTTAGTTCATTGCTTGATTTAGGCAAAATTTGAATTTTTCTGATCCTGGTGGATGAATACATTTCAATTCTTGCAACTACACTTGGAAAGAAAATGCATTATGTTTAAAAACATTTCTTTCAATTACAGAACATGTTGCATTCTAACTTCCGTTTCGGCTGATTGATCGTCAAGTTAACACAAAAAGCATTTGTTCTTTTCGCAGAGTCTAATGAAGATGATCATTGAGGTAGACTATCTGATACAGATTGTTCGGATACATCAGGGTCATACTTTATAACAAGAAAAAAAAAAAAAAAAAAGTAAGGGTGTGTTTGATTTTTGGAAAAATTTTCAGAGAAAAAAATTTCTTAGGAAAAAAAGTTCATGGAAAGAAAAAACATTTCAAAATTTTTTAACTATTTGATTGCACCAAGGAAAGAATAGTTTTAGTAGAGAGAACATTTTAATTTTGTGGAGGAATTGTTGATGAGAAGAGAGGAATATGTTCAACATGGCTTTGAATTTTTAGACGTTGAGTCGAGAAGAGAGTCGTCGATGAGTGAAAAGATTGAATAGGAAATTTTTTTCCAAGTGAGAGCCTAAACAAAGTTTTCCAGCTTCAAGCATGAAAACATTTTGCCGGCAAAAAAGTTTTCCTTGTTATAGGAAAAATCAAATGCCAGAATACTCAATTTTTGGATAAAAGTTTTATTTTTCAATGAAACACCCAAAAATAAACACAAATTTGATTGAGGTTAGAAAGATAAGAGACCGCATATTAAGTAGCATTAAGCATCATTTTGAGGTTAATATTTAATATGCATTTGCAAACTATAAATATTTAGTAATGCATGCAAACATCAGTTTTTGGGGAACACATTAGAAGCGACATTAAGCAGATTGTCACTTACAAGTGGTGCATACAAGGTTTTTTTTAATAATGCTCCCCTTGAAAAGCTTATCTTTGTTGGCATTACTAAGTTACAAGAACAACTGATAAATACTTGTTAAACATCAAGCTCTAAAATAATACTTAATGCTATTTAATAGGTTGTTTTTCCATTCTAACCTCAATCAAATTGTGTGATTGTAAGTGTTTTTGTTATAAAGTTACAAGTGGTGCATACAAGGTTTTTTTTAATAATGCTCCCCTTGAAAAGCTTATCTTTGTTGGCATTACTAAGTTACAAGAACAACTGATAAATACTTGTTAAACATCAAGCTCTAAAATAATACTTAATGCTATTTAATAGGTTGTTTTTCCATTCTAACCTCAATCAAATTGTGTGATTGTAAGTGTTTTTGTTATAAAGTTTCACCTTGGTTGTAGTTGTACCACTGAATGTGGATTTCGTTGTTGAGACACTAAGATTTAATAAACCAATCCTTTGAGTTATGTGAAGTAGTGAGTGAGATGCGAATCATTCACTACACTTTTTTTCTTACATGCTATAAAAATGCTTGGTATTGTCATTCACTCTGCTATTTCTTTGCAGCTGACGCAAAAAGACAACTAATAGATGCTGGATTCAGTTTACTGAATGAAAATGACGAATGGGACTTGAAGCCTGGTGGCCGCTATTTTTTTACACGTAATATGTCTTGTTTGGTTGCTTTTGCCATTGGAGAAAAGTGAGTGTAGCATTCCTTTCATTGATCAACAAGTGATGCATTCTTGTTTTTCAAAACTAGAAGCACCCATGTGGCTCTTCTTCAGAAGATGTCAATCAAATTTCTTAGTTTTAATTAAAAGACCAAACTGAACGGTCATGGTCTTATGTTCAATAAGGAACAAAAGTAGTTCTTTCCGTAATGATTATTTATTATCTACATCTTCGATTTCCATTTTGGCATGATAACCAACTTGTGTTACCTTTGTTATCATCTGATCTGATTGTTGCCTTTTTCTCCTATACCAAATGGTGATTTCTGGTATAAGTCGGGTAAACATGGATTATTTTGCAGGTACAGTGTAGGTAGTGGGTTTCATGTGATTGCTGCACACACCGATAGCCCGTGTCTGAAATTAAAACCGAAGTCCGCATCAACGAAATCTGGCTATCTAATGGTGAACGTACAGACTTATGGAGGTGGTTTATGGCATACCTGGTTTGATAGGGATTTAAGTGTCGCTGGCAGGGTCATTGTGAGAGCTAGCAATGGATCCTTTATGCACAAACTTGTCAAAGTGAAAAGGCCTTTGATACGTGTACCTACATTGGCTATCCATCTTGACCGGTCTGTTACTTAATTTCTTAGGATGCACCTACTAATTTCATAGTTTTTTACATTTAGTTATGTTGGCAAAACTTCAGTCGTAATTGTTATTTTGGGTCGGGTGATGACTCATGAGAGATTGTGGTGATAAACATGTCATGGGTTTGGCCTTGTTAATCCTGGATAGATTTTGTTCGTGTTTCATTTCTTGGGCACGATAACTAAATAGGTCGAGTTAGCGTCTGGCTTAATGACCTGGTAACCCGTGGTGACCTACCTGAACCAGACGCATTGTCAGACCTAGTTCTCTTAAGCTGCAGTTTTGTATTAAACACCGGTTATTTAGATTTGTAGATCATATCTTGGCTGTAACTTGTAAGGAACTGATCTAACAGAAAGTTGGTTATGACTTGGTACAACCGGGATATAATCTACAAGTCTAAGTAATTTGTGTTTACTCTAACAGAAAGCCTGTTCTGTTCTAGGTGAAAACCGATCTTCATTTCGTAAATTTAGACACAACATTGTGCAGTTTGTGATATGTAGAGTCTGAGTCTGAGATCTCCTTTTTATGCTTATTGACACATTGGCAGTGATAACTACAACAATCTTGATATTCTGGTCTGAGGTGGTTGTAGCTCTGAACACATATAGAAAATTAACCAAATGACAGTATCTACTAATATCCTTAAGCATCAAGTTATTCAATTGCCTCTCTTTAAAAGAATGAGGCAGAGATTATGGAACCATTTTGGAAGCTCAGTCGGTTATTTAAATATATTTGCTTAGAAGCCGATTGGGGTGTGAGCCTGTATCTCAGTTGAGTGCTGCTATTTGTCAGCCTTAAGGTCGCAAGTAACACATAAAAAATCAAGAGAAAGTGTGTACCCATAAGAAAATGTCCATATCAACAACAAGATTATTGTTTCATCACCTTTTTGTTCTCCCATTTTCTTGATTCAATTCACTACCTAATCTGATCCACTGTTTCATGAATCTTTGATCTTAGCTTTTGAGGATTGGACCATTTAGTGACACAAAACGTTTGCTTTGTCTTTCGTTCCTTTTCTTTTATTTTCTTCCTTTTATTTATTTATTTATTTATTTATTATTTTTGGTTTAGCACAGTGAATAAGGATGGGTTTAAACCAAATCTTGAGACTCAACTGATTCCCATGCTTGCAACAAAACTCGAGGACACATCTGTAGATTCCAAAGAGAAAAGATCAAAAGCTGCTCATCATCCTTTGCTTATGCAGGTATTTCTTTGTTCTTACCCAATCAACTTAAAGGAAATCCTTAAGTTGTTTGTTTGCTTGATAAAGTTAAGACTGTTCACCAAGGAAATGTCAGTGCCCGTGGTTTACATGCAGGACCGTAATTATCACTCCTCTACAAGACAATAGCAAACCTAAACTAACCTGACCAGTTCTGGCCGCCATTATTTATATTTCTGTCTAAGGTATCTGTGAATATCCAGAAGTGTGTCGTAAAAAAATCATTATTGTGAGCATCTTCTCGATCATACTATATTGATTTGGTAGGACCCATCAGGAAGGTTTAATACCATATGTTCTATGACCTAATTACTAATTAATGTTATCGCAGAATCCTTACTCCTAAATATGAGGCCTCATACTACTTTAGTATGCAACTATGGTAGGATTAAATTAGGAGCTTTAATTTGTATGTAATAAAAATTTTCCTGTCATTCTTAATGTCGAAATATGTTTTCTTAGATTTTGTCAGATGAGCTCGGTTGTGCTGTTGATGATATTGTGACTATCGAGCTAAATGTTTGTGACACCCAACCTGGTTGCCTTGGAGGTGGAAATGATGAATTTATATTTTCTGGGAGACTTGACAATCTTGCTTCAAGCTATTGTGCACTTAGGGCTCTTATTGATTCATGCGAGTTGCCTGGAGATTTATCAAGCGAACATGCCATTCGTATGGTGGCTTTATTTGATAATGAAGAGGTAACTCATTCTTCAAACCCCCGTCTTCCTCCTCCTCCCATACCACGTGCTCCAGCACATACAGTTTGTCTACTCTGTTTTTTGGTGCTTTTCCATGCTAAAGCAAGCTAAATTTTGTGGCATGTTCTAGGAATTAGAGCTACATGTTATTTTTTAATTTTTATGGGTTAGTCTAGTCTGAGGAAGACGATGGCATTACCTAATGTCCATTTGAAATTTGAGAGGTTGTTTGTGTTTTTAGGTTTCACGTCTTTAAGCATCTTATTATTTTTGCTCCTTTCCAAAAAGAAGATTTTATGGCAGAGAGAAAATACTCATACCTGAAATTTTTTTGGTAACCAACACCAAAGAGACGAACAAATTTCAAGACTCCCAAAGAGATAACAGAAACTCAATTAATGTGAAGTTGATGCTTACATTGCTGGTCCAAAGCTAAAAGGAGCAGTTAAATAATTGTGATATCCTGCATAATATTGTGTCAAAGTCTTAACACGACTGAGAGTTCAGAATATTGTATTGGGACTAGCTGTATCTGCTCCCCAAGGATTCATGTTCTTGTTATTTCTATCTGATTTTGTGCAGGTGGGATCAGGTTCAGCACAGGGAGCCGGCGCACCTACCATGTTTCAGGCCATGAGACGAATAACTGATGCCTTAGCTCACAAGTATGTTGGAGAGGGTGCTTTTGAGCGATCAATCCGCCAATCCTTTCTTGGTATAATTTTGTACTTTTTTTTTTCCTTTCAATATTTTGGTATTAGTCAGCATTCTTGTGACATCATATCAGATTTTCAAAAACAAACATCCACTTGCCAATCCTACTTTTAGGCGAGATGTTAAAATATTTGTGTTTTTTCCTTGTAGTATCTGCAGACATGGCTCATGGAATTCATCCAAATTTTGCTGATAAACATGAAGAACATCACCGACCGCAGTTGCAGAAGGGGCTTGTCATCAAGCATAATGCAAATCAGCGCTATGCCACAAGTGGAGTAACGGCATTTCTCTTTAAAGAAATTGCAAATATCCATAATCTTCCAGTGCAGGTAACAGAGAAGCTTTAATAGGATGATCTAGAAAGTTGTATGTATATGTGATAGTCTCTTTGTTCAGATTAGCTTGAAAATTATGAGATAATTTTGCATGCACTTGAATCTGTTACACAACCAGTGAATCATAGCTGCATGAATAATAGGGAAAAAAGAAAAGAAAATGGAAAGAAAATTGCATCCTGCAGATCCATTTTCTATCATTGATGCTATCAGTTCATAGCTTGAGAAACATAATAGGATTAGCGCCCACTTGACCACTGATATTGAGGCTTTCTACTTACAAGGATCCAAGACCTCATTACCGGCCCATCCAACTCAAAAGACTGCAATTATTATGAGGTCACATTTTCACTGCAGTGTGTCTTAACATTATCCTTGCACGATTTATTTGATGATGTAACAAAATGTAAGAAACAAGTGTACTATTAAACTCGTCAGATCCTTGACTTTATTCTTAGAAGAAAACCTCCACAATTACCATCATCTGGTAAGTATTTTTTCCTGTGGTGTTCTAACGTATAATTGAGTGATTTGTTGATGCTTCTTTCCTAAGCAAATTATCTCAATGATCTCATTCTCATGACATCAATCATCTGGAGCCAATACTCGACTGTTATGACTTTCTTGAGTTGACTGCTTAACTCATCATTTACTAGTGAGTCAGTCTGAGTTAAATGAATGGAGTCAATTGGCCTTAAGACTTAGTTGGTATTGAAATAACTAATCCAAGTGCTCTTTTAATTCATATTGCGTGCAACTGAGACATTTGGAATAATGACGTCCACTGCTAACTAGTTCCTTATTTGTAGGAATTTGTTGTCAGAAATGATATGGGATGTGGGTCTACCATTGGTCCCATACTTGCTTCAGGGGTTGGTATCCGTACTGTTGATTGTGGCATTGCGCAGCTTTCCATGCACAGGTACTTGTTCATCTCTATACATTGGAGTGTCTTTCATATTGTCTCTGGAATTTTAGGTTCATGTGGGAATGGTAGTTTGAAACCCACGACGTACAGTTTGACATCTTTTGTCAAGTTAGGGAAACACTACTTAGTTAGGTTTCATTTGTGAAAACAGAAAAATGTTACTTGGACAAATTGTTATTTGTGTACGGTTTGTGAACATTCATTTGATCAGAATTTCATGAGTTCCCTTGTAGATCCTGCTCATATGTGATGTGCCTTTTGAATTTGATATATGCATGCCAGCAAGATGCACTTCCATTTCTGCTCATGAACATAACTTCAAGAATATGTACTATTCATGGTGGTTTAAATTTTGAACTAATCTATGAGGTCTCATTTGTTGTTATATTTGTAAATCATACTTTAACGTGTATGTTCAGTGGAAATGGTACACAATTTTTTGTAAGTTTAAGGCCTTAAGCTTCGAAAAATGTTGTATTTAGAATCCACTTCGGAGCTTGGCTTGATGGGGTTGACCTGTCTACTAACAACATTCTCAAATGTCTTTAACATACCATCCTATTTGTTTGGGGCATTGGGAGTTTAGGGACAAAAAATGGTTTCACTGACCAGGAAGACCCTATTAAGTTTAAAAAATTAATTTTTAATTTGTTTGAGCTGAAATTACTCTAGAACAACGTTCAAAGTTTGTGTCCAAAGTTTCAAACTGTTTCAACAATGTTTTTCAAGATATGTGTTTAG
Organism: Berberis thunbergii; assembly: GCA_003290165.1. Classification (NCBI taxonomy): domain Eukaryota; kingdom Viridiplantae; phylum Streptophyta; class Magnoliopsida; order Ranunculales; family Berberidaceae; genus Berberis; species Berberis thunbergii. The sequence continues at coordinate 742,728 of QNQO01000342.1, read as the reverse complement.
GTCCCGGCTATTAAATATCTTGATAAAAGAGTCTTGGTGAGTGTTTAAGTACCACCTTTCGGTTGGTCTTGGACAATGAGCGCTAGCCGGTACCAGCCAGCCTTGTGACGCGCACAAGGTGGGTGCTCACCCACATAGAAATTCTCTTTATCCCACTTAGCGTGGATCTCGAGGCACACATGGCGAAACGAACTAAAACGTTGACACGTTGTTTTTGTTGTTGATCTTTAATTTTTCTCAAAATTTCAGCTCAAACGGAACTCAAATTATATAGTTTTTATTTAGTTATGTGTATGTAGGGTTCTTACTGAGACTAGAAGTTCAGTCCACCCATTCCGTAGACCCCGACCTTGATATATGTTAGATATGCTCTTTTTACCACTTAAGTTTTAGAGAAGTTAACAATTTAACATGGTATCAGAGCTTTGGTTCGAAAAGGTCGGATGTTCGATGCTCGCCTAACACCTATTTTCCAGCCATTGCGATAAGAGGAAGCGTTGAGATTCTCTACCAGCTTAAGCTTTTGGAGAAGTTGTACCTAATGTGCCAATACCTATATTAATTTTCTTAAAACAGTAAAATGCCCTTAATGAAGCACCTGTTTATATGACTCGAGAACATGCTCTTGAAAGGGTCCCAAGGGAATTGTTCCCACTCCATACCCCAGTCACTAGGCAGTTACCCACCCTACAGTGTATTGTGAATCGATGTAAAGCCTCTCTGTATTGATGCAAGGAATTCCAGAAGTTTGTTTCTCGCTGATTTCGATTTCATTTGTGAAGGCCTTCTTGGCATTTCTTCCTGGATCTCAACTCTATGCAGTCTCCTGCTTTTTTATTGTACTAAATTTGTTGATCTCTGCTGATTGTCCTCCTTTAATTTAACATATCACACCACCCATTTTTGCTTCCTTAAATTTCTTGGACTTCCAAGGTACATCAAACATAAGCGCACTTCGTACTATTAGTCATTTCTATGAAAGGCGTCAAACACGATATATGAAGGAGTAATATATCAGAACTTTCACAAATCAATTAGGATCATTGATCCACTCCACAAGATATGTATCCTGGTAGTGTGTTATTGACCCACTAATAAGGTTGGTACATTTTAATATTCACCATCTTGAGGTACGGGAATAAGAATGATAATCTGAGGAAGAAAAGAGAGATGAAATGCAGTATTACAACTTAAATTTTGTGACAAGGAAGCTAACATGAGTTAGGTAAGGGAGATCAGTTACAAGAAATCAACCATAGGGCCTCTAGGTTGAACCAAAATTGTGATAAACTTGCTTGTGTGTGTGTTTGGGTGGGGGTCATTTAAAAATGGCTTAGAGCGTCCGCAGCAGCATGCTAAAATTGCATTGGGTTGCTATAATAGGCGAACTGGTTATCAACAACCCAAAGACAACGAAAATAGGTTTCCAAAAGTCATTCTAAAACTGCAACCAGTTACCACCCTGTGCCCCTTCGCAAGTTGCAACCTTGTGCTAAACTGACTACGTGCACCCAAAATAATTTTTTTTTTTTTAAGTTTTCCATCTCATGTTTTCCCAATAACTTCCATCTCATCCAATCCAGTAGTTGAATTAGACCTCTCATCAAATCCAGTGTCTGCCATTAGTAGGAGTTGATCAAGTCAGCACACCTATGTCTAGGTTCGTGGACAGTGTTAACTCCCGTTGCTATATATATATATATATATATATGTATATATTTCCAATTTGGCAGGTATGGCAGGTACAATGAGGTTCCACAATATGCACGAGTTCTCAAATTTTCAAACTGATTGTAATTTTCAAACTTGATTTTTTATTTTTTTGGTGTGCTTACTTTGTTTCCAAGAGCTTTCTATAGGTGTAGCAGGCTGGCCATTTTAGCAGTATGTTTGGCAGACTATTGCGAGCCTATTTGGGTTTCCATTCTGACTAGTGACAATCACCTTCCAAGGTCCAGTATAGCAACCCGGTTACATTTTGTAGCATGAATATGGATGCTCTTAGATTTTATAGGATCATTTAGTACTTGTGCCAGCTTTTCTTTCTTTGACTTGTTTCAGCGTGGTGGTTTGGTTGGAAAACAATTTGCAGGAAGTCTTTGAATATATTTATTGGGATGACATTGGGTCTTTGGCTAGACTTGGCATGGTCAAAGGCCATGTCATGTCCATGGGATGATATGATATCGTGTTTTATTTTCCAGCTCAGTATGACCACATTGACCTCATAGAATCTATGAGGTAACATCCTTCCAGCTCCCATGATCTTTTTTTCCAGACAAGATCTAAATGAAAAGCTCCTTGTCAGATCATACTCTATACTTAGTTTTTGTTGGTAATTTCAGTTTAATATTAATGTTCTTCATATTATAGTTAATGCATTTATTCAAAAAAGCTGATTTGTAAAGATAACCATAGTATACTGTAAAATTGTGTAATGTAATTCAATAATGTTGATACTGTTCTGTGTTCATTGCAGTGTGAGGGAGATATGTGGGAAGGAAGACATAGATATTGCTTACAGGCATTTCAAGGCATTCTACCAGACATTCTCAAGCATAGACAAGAAGCTGTATGTGGATTAATTATTCACATTCCAAATTCGATATATTTTAATGGCAATGCTAATAAAAAGGGCATAATTTTATACTATATAGAAGGTAATTATATTTTATTCCTTCATAAGTGGTACAATTATATAGTCCTGAACTTCATTTCTGAACACCTCCCAAAAAAGAAAAAAAGAAAAGAAAAAGGTGCATGGATACATAGGTAGAGACAAAATGACCATTACTAAGGGTAGAATAAAAGATACTATTGCTATGCTATCTGAAACTAGATCTGCTACTTCGACTGTTGTGGGTCTAAACAAAAGAAGGCGTTTGTGGCACCTCTGAATCTTCAGTTGGTATTGTTAGGTTTTGGGTTGGAGGTAGATGTTCCAAGGGTAGGCTCACCCATGGAGCTTGGATTCCCTTTCTTGTTGGCCTTGGATAATTTCTGTTGGAGCTCAGATAACAGCTCTTGATTCTCTTGGTTGAGAAGCTGAGCTTTCCTCCTCAGCCTTTCATTTTCTTGGATGATGTAGCAGTTCTCAAGGAGCAGTTTTGAGTTCAACCTTTCCATTGCTACTGAGAACTTGAGTACCTGTAAGTGGAAATTGAGTCCCTTAGTTATTATGATCAAAATAATCAGTAATATACAAGCTTCATGGTTTTCAATAATGATGTCTGAGAAGGAAAGTCAATTGTTAACCCATAGAGAGCGAGCCTAGAAACCTTAGAAAAGAAGTGAACAAGGCAAGTTCAATAACATAAGCAAACTGATAAATGAAAGAGTGGGAGAGGTATAATAAGTAGATGAAGAACAAACATGGCATCATAAGTTTCTTTACTGGAAAATGGAACATAGAGGTTGCTTTTAAAAGTGAGAAGCAAAGAAGATGAAATAAGTAAATGTTCTCCTAACTCTGCACTCATCTAGAAGATCCTGCCTTCTGTCTTTCTAGTTGAGGAAAGAATAAAAGCTGTACCTAGACAGAGACTAGAGTTTCAGACACCAAAGTTATAAAATAGATAAATCTCTCTTTGAAACAGAGCCTGCAAACCAACTAGCCCAGGTGGGAAGAAAGAGAAAAAAAATGTTTAAATTTTTTTTACATGAGCTAGTGGGCCTTGTAACTCTAGAAAACGTACATAATACACGAATAGATCTAATAAATCAAACAAGAAACACCATTTTAGAACTTCCTCTCATTATGAAAGAAAACTAAGAAGAAGAAGAAGAAGGATAGAGGCTAGTATACCTTGAATGAAGGAAGAACAAGAAGAGTAAGCTGAGAGGAAGAGGTGGCAGGCTCTTATACTTCAAGAAAAGACCCAACTTTTTCTCTCAAATGTTGTCAAAGAGAAGCTTATCTGAGAATCTAAGTAGTAAAAAGAGGTGTGAAGACTGAAGAGAAGGTTGAATATATATATATATATACAGAAGATGAGATGGAAGAAGGGAACATTTGCTTTGTAGTTCTGCTACCATAATCATGCGATGTGTAAGCAAAGAAGGCGGCCGAGGATTTAATGTTGCATGGTGATGATGATGGAGGGTGTGGGTGTGGGGTTAAATTGTGCTTCATGTGATGATGATGGAATAGTCAGTATAAGGGGCATTTTTGGAAAGAATGAAAAAGAGTATTTTGTTAAAATGGTAGGTTGTGGGGCTCGGTAGTTTTGAAGGATTTGCAATGATGGTTGGATAGGCTCGAAAACAAGGCTAATGAAAACCCATCATCATTTCCAACCCTGCTATCGATGCTCTTTTCTTTTATCTTATTATCTTACCTCTGGTATCATTAAGTCTTCCCTCTCTTTGTTTGACGTTTTTGCCCATTGAAGCTCCTACTTCTCTTTTCCTTCTTGCATGCATGGGCTTTTTTTTTTTTTTTTTTTTTTTTTTTTTTGATAAAGCATTTTGCCATAAATAAACTAGAATTCATACAGAGCACTACCCTCTATAGCTGCGAGTTCGTGAGTCTCAGAATTAAGGTTTCTACTTATATACATACAGCGAGCCAGTTGGTAAGCAAAACAAAAAGGCAATTAATATTAAAAAAGAGTGGATGCCAAGTCCAGTCCAAAGCAAAAGACGAGCAAGCTCTTAAAGTTGGCAGAATCTCCCAAAACAAGCTCTTAAGGCATCCAATTATATTGAGTTCATGGGGCATGTCTAATTCAGAATAATGATAAGTTGACAACACAGATGTTTGTAAATGCAGGTCTAAGAATCTAATTAAACTTTCACCGATTAACAACTGTTTTGTTATGATATTCACAGAAAAAGTAGGATTGACTCCACGTGTGTTCATCAAAATAGATGATGATGCACATTCAGTAAATGAAGGAAATCTTTTTTTTCCTGTGGACCTGGTGAAGGTGGTTCATGATGGTTATGATAAACACAAGTAGCAGCAGTAATAGTAGTTCTTCATCATCATGATTGTCATGCAACATCATCCAACCTCACAAGTTTAATCATGCCATTGGTTATGGTTTTTCACCTAATTGCGGCTAGGACCAATTCAGGCAGAAGCCACCACGTGCATGTAAATAGAAGAGGTGGGGAAGAGGATGCTAGAGGCGAGTTGTCAGGTTAAATTGTCATCCCTAATTTTTTTTTCTGGGTAAAATAGCTAATTATCAATTTACTGAAAAGAGGGTCGGCAAAGAGTCTTCATTGTATGTGAACTGCGATTTATGATGATGAGATTTTCAATCCTAGATAGTAAATGAGCTGAAGCTAATAATGATGGCAAAGCACCTCTAATAATAATACTCATTCATTTTCTTTCTGCAAGTAATCCCTTTTTCCACCCCCACTAACCTCCTCTCTTCAATTCTATTTTTCTACCTTTACTACCTTCACTGTGGTTGTGTTGCAGGAACCTGTATGGTTCATCTTCTATAATGGGTTTTCATTGATTTACAACCATTACTACTCCCATCTAGGGTTAGGTTTTCATTAAATAAATGTACACATGCACAAGGGGATAAGGTGAGTGTTGAAAGAGATTTGCATGGCACTCAAGTGCATATTGCCCTTCTTAAAAGAGATTTAAAGAGAAGGGGTGTGCATGACCTCATCAACAGTGCAACTCTTTAAATTATTCTTTACCATCTGGGGACATGTAAATCATTTCACATAATAATAACCCTGCATGGTGAATCATGGGGTTTCAATTATTGTTATTTATTAGAGTAAATGTCCAAAAAACCCTAAACCCAACCCCTCCCCACCTTTATTCAATTCTAAATTACACATGGGATAATGTCACCTCCAACTGTGGATCCCTAAAGAACACATGGATTTAGGTTGCACTTGTTTTTGCTCCGCTTCGGTTTAATCCATTTAAGCAGTTACATTCAATATTCGAAGGTTTGTCAACGATGGAGCACAAATGCTCCTAGTAATCGGGTGAAAACTCACTAAATCGACTTGAACATGCGACCTCTCACAAGGAAAGTGAATGTCTGATTAACTGAGCTAAAATTAATGAATGGTTACAAGTTATGGTAACTTGTAAAAAGATGAATGCTTACAAGTTATGGATGTTTTCGATAACTAGAAGAAAGCCATTGGTCTCAATACTTCTAAACCATAAGTCTTCAACGATTGCTATGATACTAGATGAGATGGCAATGCCAACCAAGTTCGAGATTGTAGATTGTACTACTGTTGAAGGGTATAAAGTGGGCAAACTTATGCACATCTAGATGTTTGAAAGAATCATGGTACTTTATGTTACTAATTTTTTTCATGATATTTGGACACATCATGTGCACAATTGTTCCTTTACTATAATCTAAATTTGTATCCTACGACCAATCAAGTAACAGCCAACCGCTCTACCCATGAGCTACTGAGGATCAACGGGAAAATTAAATTTCATAGAATTCAATTTCCGTTCTCAACCCATGACCACTATGAGCCCGAAACTCTTCATAACTCCCGGAACTTCTTCATAGTGGCTAGGTTCCATGCCTCATTTCTATGCTTTTATGACGTCTAACAAATTAACTGGAAAAAAAAATTCTTAATAGCGGGCTACTTATTATCTTTAGGTAAAATCTCAAACTCTTTGTCTTTAACATGAACGAGACTAATCCTCCCTGAACCAACAACAAGCTTTGCCTTAAACCTTAAAAGCCTTCTTGTTCAACCTTTTCAAACTCTAATACAATTGCAATTTCCCATGGTAATTGAATATTGTTACCCAATTGCATTATTCAGCAATTATATTCAAGAAAGTTCACCTTAAAGAAATTTATGGAACCTAGAAGTGGGTATTATTAATAAGTCATCACTGAACACTAGGTTTATGCTTTCAATCGAAAAGGAAGACGTAAAAAAAAACAATGTAAAAATAAACAATTCTTAGATATCAACTAAGAAGCAATTTGAGCAATCCATTGTGTCATCACACCGAGACTTGAAAATTCAAGGTAAATTTTCGGCCTTGACTATGTTTATTGTGTTCATCTGGACCTGAAGATGAAGTTTCTCATCGGTGGGATGAATGCCAAGGCAAGCCACTTCGTAAGCTGTACTTGTATTACATGAACTGGTAGCTCCGAAAAGAAGATTCATTTTTGCTTGTGATGAATGAGCGAATGCGTGTGTTGGTTCTTCATTTTAATTACAAGGGTTTCAGATCCTTTAAATCCCACTCATTTTCGGACAACTGAAAAAAGGTGAGGGATGCAAACTGTTGAGCAGCTCTACGATCAATCAGCAAGACATTTCAAGGAACTGTTGAGCAGCTCTATGATGGGGTATACCTACCTTAGAGCAAAATTCAATCAGTGAGACATTTCAAGGAATGAACTACATCAATGGTGATGACCTTAAGACTTAGGATGCATAATACTTTCTGCCAGTTTTAATTTTTGTATAACACAGGATTTTCCACTATGACCCCACCACATTGCACTTGAACCTTGCATGTAAGTTATGCTATGCAGCTCGTCCCAAAACCAAGGATGGTTTCAAGTCGTAGTGGCCAAGCACTTTAGTAAAGGACCTACTACAAAAAGCGAAAGATGTTTTAACCATGTCTACAAGGTGCAATACACTATCAATCAATCTCCCTTGTATAATCAAAGATAATAATTACTATGAAAGATTATGAAAAATCATGTTCGCAAACAGATTTCTGTTGAAATTATTAGGAAAGATCATGAAACCAAGTAGACTATAATTTACAAAACAGATTTCTGTTGAAATTGTTCCGAAAGAGCCCACCAGTGCGGCAAACAGAGCTTTGTCAGATCAGCATGGCTGCTAAACGTAGCTTCCAGCGTATGTATAAAGCATTCAGCTCTTGAGCTTAAACCAAGCAGCACTAAATTGCTGTAGTATACCAGCAAATAAATACTTCCATTTTGTGCTTGGGCAAGTGATCTAACAAAACCTGTTGAGAAGTGAAAAATAAATAACAAAATGATGGGAATTAATGCAATACAGTACGGTTTCCAATGACATACCTCTATTTTTGCCAGGCAATGCATCCCAGCTCTGAGAATTCTTTTTCATCATCATCGCAAAACAGGGCTCTACAAGAACTTTGTTCAAGAGATAAAACTGCCTGCATTTGTGGGCTTCTACACACGAAGCTCACACACTGACCCAAGATTGATGGAGTGGAAATACAGAGTTCTGATAGTGCACACTCCAGTCAAGCTTGGGTCTCTATGCCTGCACTCCTGCCAGTTCAGTAAGTTAAGTGCTGCAATAACTTTTCTAAGCTCAGGTCTGAACTGGCTGGGTGCAGGCATGGCCCAAGCCCCTCACCGGGGCCGGGCTAGTCCAAAACTTGTTTCACGCTGCTGCTGATGAACCTGCACAGTCACACACCAAATAAGAAGTTAAAAACACAATGTCCACCTGACTGGGAAAAGCAGGTAAAGTAAAGCTAGTTGAGCGGATATTGATACCCTAGGCTTAAGCATTGGAAAAAGAAAAAATTTCAAGTATCAATAGTTATGGATTTTCAATGGACACAAAATCTGTATTTTTATTTCAAAGTAATAATTAGACTCGGGGAATTATTTATTATTTATTCATTCTAACACTAATCTAACAGATGTCTACTCTAGAATTAAAATACTGAAACAATAAAATTGCAGGAAACAACTGAAACAAAGAAAACTAATAAACTACATGAAAACATAAACATTCTCTTTGGAATTTCAATTCATCAACTGAAGTCCAAGTTTCAATGGTGGCTCTTGTTGATTAAGCAATCTAAACCTATTCCTTTTGTGGGGCTTTCCCAATATTCTAATGGGCTTTAATGGCCTTACTTAGGCCTGACACATCTAAATATAATTAATTAATTTAAATCATCCTCCCAAGGTTAAAGAAATGTGTCCACAGACGTGGAGTATGAAATTAAGTTTATTTCAGTTAGTTATTTATTTAAAAGAAATGTGTCCACAGACTTGGGAGTATGAAATTAAGTTTATTTTAGTTAGTAATTTATTTAGGTTGGTCAGGCGTATGTAATGCCCCATAGTTATCAAGTTAGGGTAAGAGCTCTATTTTGGAGCCTAGGGTTTTGATTGGCTTGAAGAAATTCTAAATAAGGCTCTAGGTCATCTATTGTAATTGGACTCAAATTGATGAGCTGAAACTACAGAGAGATTTTATGTTTTTTCTTTAGTTTATTAGTTTTTGTTGTTTTGGTATTTTAATTCTATAATAGAGTTCTATCATAATAAAACTCACGTATCCACGATTTTGTAAAATATTTTTCAATAAAGATATTATTGGTTTTGGTTTTGAAAAATTTCTTTATATCAAAACAACCATGTGTATTGTTAGTAATTTTTATTTTTATTTTTATTTTTTTTTGAAAGGCAAGCCGGTTTTTTCAGCCTAGGATCCGTAACCTAGTCCCGAGATGCGACCTACGGGTCGAATACCACCCCGAAATAAAGATGCCTCCAGTGGGTCTCGAAGCAAGGATCTGTGGAACAAGTCCACAAAGCCTTAACCATATTTCCTGTGTCGTTGGCACTCCACGCTATGCAGTTAAAACGAATAACAGACTTATACCGATCTAGGAGCGTTATAAGTTATAACGGGATATAACGTGATATAAAAGTATATAACAGAATATTTTGTTAAATATATTTTTAATAGGTCCACAAAGTATTGATGTATTGTAAAGAAAAAAAGTAAATCATGTTCATAACATTAAATTTAAAAACATCAAATTATTAATAAAAAAACATTATCCCTTCGAATGAGAGTGAGATCGCAATAGAGGGTGCGATCGACTTTCGTCTTCTTCCCTTCTTCTCTCGGTCTCTATCAACCGGAAAGGTCTGATTCTCTGTTGATTGGCAACAGTGAGCTTTGGTTGTTGTTCTTCGATCGAGAATGAAATGGGTGACTTTTTATATATAAGACCAAAAAGCTAAAATGACGTTATTAAAACAAAAATAGGAGGATATGGATAAATGGAAGGGCGAGAGAAAGAAAAAAATAAAATATCAACGATATGTGATTCCAAATATGATGTATGGTCTGCAAATCATCGCAATGTAACATAGCACAAATAAGGATTCGTCATTGAAAAAAACGTTATCTCAATAACAGTCATATAACAGCGTTATATCGGAGCCATGATACAAAAACGTGATAATCTCATAGCATCATGGTTCACCCCCGTTAGGCGTTATATTGGAGTTATAACATTGTTTTAATTGCATAAATTTCTCGTACTTTTTTTTGCTAAATATCATGTACTTAACACCCTCGCCACCATATACAATTTTGCCCTCAATCAGTTTGAAGTGCAAACCTATCCTAAAGTAAAAATATAGGGGAATTCTAATTGGCGAGGAAACAGGCGAGGGAGGGGGATGGAGGGTTCCACCCCTCCCTCGCCCGTTTCCTCGCCAATTGGACAAACCCAAAAATATATAATATAAACTTTAGGTTAGACTCCGTTAAAATTTGATTTAATTGGGAAAAAAAATCAAACGCCGGAAGTGAGTTCTCCCCTAAACCTTGAATTAAGCTCAAGATTTTTGTTTAAATGTGCATGTCTCATCTCTTCTTCTTTTTTCATGGGATGATCAACCCGTCTCATTTATTTGAAACATACTATCGATATGAAATGCATTATATGTTATTTAGCAATAAAATATATAATTTAAAAATTTTAGCATTTGTATTGATTATAGGAATAGCAGTGGGGCGGATTTTCACATATATCCACCCCACCCGCTCAGTTTGGGCCGGTTTTGGACGTGCCTAAACAGATATCAGGGCGGATACAGATATCCAAACAAGATCCGATAAATATTCGGGGCGGATACGGATTTGGCCATATCCGCCCCACGAATATCCGTTTATTTGTGAAATTTACTGAAATATCAACCCTTAAAAAGAAAAAACCCTAACCCTACTCACCATTTATTTCTCATCAATTCCTCAACCCGCCTCCCTCATGCAACACCCCATTTTCTTCATTACAGGACATGTTCCGCAAGAGGAGAACACGATCTAGCTCTCCGATTTAATGGAGTCTCAAATCTCTGCTTCTCACCATTGAATCGACTTGTTTTAACAATTGAAACTTTCTTGAATCATCATCTTCTTCGTCTTCTAGATCCAACAATGGAGCAAGAAATTGAGGCCTCTGCAAGTGAGAGGAGAGCTTCATCCGGCAGATTTGGCCGTTCAAGAATAGCTCATCAGCGGAGCTCATCGATCCGAATGGGGTGTTTGCAACTTTCTTTACCATTATAGCCTCCTTGTTTTAATGGTGTTTTTGCATAAACCCATTTCAAATTACAAGAGAAGATAGAGAAAGATGTTTTTAACTTTATCACTCTTTTGTCTCTCTCCCAAATAATTATCTTTATCTCCCTGTCTCTTTCACAAATTTGAACAACACAACCAAACTATTGTTCATTCATGCAAGCTGCAAAGAGACAAAATCTGGAACATGAGGACAATCCAACCAAGGAGGAGATGATGTTCTGAGTTTTGACATGCCTTCCTCTTGAGTTGTCTCTATTGGGAAATAATGGGTGCATGTTTCAAGCTCATAAGATCTACTAGTTGCAACATTAAGTCAAATGTGGATGATTGTTGTTTCTCTCAATTCCAAAAAGTTGGCTCTCTCTAAAACAACCATACCCATTAATCCAAAAAGCCTAAAAACACAATCACTGTGAGTTGTTATTGAGAACTGAATATCTGAGTTTTTTAACGGATATTAGGGACGGGGCAGATATCCACCAATCCAGTCGAAGCGGGTATGGTTTTTGAATAGTATAGGATATTCGGGGCGGATTTGAGCCAATCCGCCCCATTTCCATCCCTAATTGATTATTAGTTTCATTAGAAAGAACTTTGAAAATGTATTCCAGCGATATCAAGTTTACCAAAATTCGACTACCACGTCAATAGTTATGACAATTTTAATTTTGAAAAAAAACACAAAAAATTATCTCCCCACATGTACATTACACTAACTTTTTTTTTTTTCATTTTTCATTTTCTTTGCCCTTATAGTTGTATTATATTCACAAACATGCCAATATAGTAAATGAATCTCAACCCTCAACATATTTCCTAACTTTCAGTCCTAGCCGTCTTTTATCTCCAATTCCTTAAAACATCAGGTATCTCCAATTCCTTAAAACATCAGGGCGGATAGTGTAAGAAAACCAGGGCTGACTCTTTTACAGATTTGTTTACTTCTTGCTTCCTTGTCAAACACTTGGAGACCAGGATAGTGAAAGAAAATCAGGATAGTGTAAGAAAACCAAGGCAGATGGCCATACCTCAGGAAATGGTAGGTGAACATGTTCATGAGTATTGATGAATGGCATTCCAGGTCGCGGGCAAGAATAATGAGATGAGTGCAGATAAATGGCAGAGGTGGATGGGGCACCAACATGATTAGGATTCAACTGTGGCATCATTGTTTCAGGAGGTCCATAACCAATTCCAGAAGGGTCCCACGGCGCTCTTAGGTGTTGAGGGATTGCATGAGGTTGGTGCTCAACAGAAATCTGAGGCCTATGAGTTGCACCAAGCTGTGGAAATTCAGTGTTGTAGTTCACAACAGGGGAGTACAAAGGCTGCATGGTGTAAGGTCCTCCACTAAATCCAAACCCAGGATCAAATCTTTGCATGTACCTGCAAAAGCATGTGATTGCTAATTTTCATAAATGTGATATCACATAACAAATGCGACCAAACTTTCTTGCAGTCACTATAAAGCTTCTTCTCCATTCATTTATAAAGTTCTGTAACAGAAAAATTCATCTTTTCTAATCAACTGTCAAGAGCATGTTTCTCTGACAAATCGGATGGTAAAATGGGAAAGAGCATAAAAGGGAAAACTAATAGCTCTTGCCTCTTTTAAAAACTGCTGATCCAAAACTCTACAGAGGACCAAACATTAAGCTAATGCATGGGAACCTATGTCTGAAAAGAAAAAAGCTACTACTTAGAAAAAAATAAAAGGATACATACAGGTGTCTGAAAAACCATTATCTACTGAAATGCATCTCAAATTATTCTCCCAAGTTGAGAAACTCGTTGTCCAGACCAAAGGGTAGGATACCGCCAACCAGCTAACAAAATGGTATCGAGTGAACAAGATTTTCGATGACAAAAGCAAATGAAACAAAACAACAGTTCTAGATGTCAATTAAAAGAGGGGTTAAGGAGATGGCAATTCTTTAAAGAAGATCAAGGATTCAATCTGTTTGTCCATAATGTTTGATCAGGTAGATCGTTTACCGAGATGTTCTGTTTCTCTAGTTTGCAGCAGTGAGCTTCTTGCTCACTTGTATCATACCCCACCCCATTCTCTACTATTGTTGGAAAAAAGATGTCCTTCTGTGAATAACAAAAAGAGTAAAAGACCACAACCACAAACATAGCTAAGGCATGGTAAAATATTACTCCGAGTCATAATGATTTTGATCTGCATAAAGTCCAGAGTTTTATTAGTCCACTAACAGAACCTTACCGCTGCATCTAACAACGTCAGCTAGCGAAACTTGGTCCCTACTAAAAAAATGTCCAGGCAATAAAGTAATTTCATGAGCAACAAGATACCTGTCATAACTCCTGTCATAGTCTGGATCCTTGCGATCGACCTCCCTGTCCCTAAAGATAGCCACTCTATTGTTTGCCCTGTACCTACTGACTGGTTCCTTTTCTACCCTACCTCTACCTGTTCTACTGCTACCTGGAGAGGAATCACGCAAACCCCTGCAGAAGCTCATATCAGGACCTTCAACTACAGGTTTTTCATCCACCCTTGTTGGCCCCATGGAGTAAGGCTGGAATATGTCTTGCATTGTGGGTTCACTTTCTGCCTTCCCATTGGAACCATTACCACCACTACTAGAGCTAAATATTCGTGCACGAGCTCTGTTATACTCTTCTTTTCTTTCCTCCACGCTTTTAGCTTGATTTGCCTTGGATGAATTTGAATTTGCACCATTGCCACCTTGTGACCACTTCTGTGGTCTCTGCTTGATTGCAACCTTAACAACGCCACTATTCTCTTCTTGTTGTAAGTTTATAGGAATGTCTGCCAAGCGAATTGGTGGACGGCGACACTCAATAGTCTTTCGAACAATAATTCTGGAGCCCGATCCATCTGGTAGGTTGTTGTCCAGTATAACCATAGACTGCAGGCAGTAATGCTGAGCCACACGGTGAGCAGCCAACCTCAAATAAGACGTAGGCAGCTGCTGAAACTCTAGCTGCTGTTGGGTAGGATCACGAATGAATTTCTCAACATCTTGTTCCATCCTAAGAACTGCCAAAGGAGAAATAGGTTATGGGGGGATTTATTTTCAAGATTTAAAAAAAAAAAAACCCTTCAATGGAGACATTTTTCCAGGAAACAACCAAACAAATAAAATTGAATATGGTTGATGCATGAATAAAGGACACACAATAAATAGAGTAAGCAACAGTATCCCTACATGGACCATAGCAACAGCAGTAGGAGTAGCCATGTGTGTGCATGTGTCTGTGTCTGTCTCATGTTTGTCCTTCACTCATTTTTTCAAGAATGGGGTCAATGTCACTGCTAGCACAAGTACAATAGGTGTATGTCCATGAGTCTTGATAATTAAACCAGTCATTTGGTTAGCTATTCTTCCAAGTGACGCTGAAATCTCCAACATAATAATTCTCAAAGCGCGTTCATTGGTTCTATATATATACTAATAGAAAAACCATCCAACATTGTTTCTAAAATAACGAACGTAAAATCCTATGATAAATCCTCCGCTGCCTTCCAAAAATATTTAACTAAGAGCAGCAATTAAAGGTGAGTACGACATATATAGTGAAAATAAAAACAACAAAAAACTGATTTTCAGTGTTTAGTTCTACATTGTTTGAACTAATTGATTAGCTTTCAACTCCTTACAAAAAACTATACCAGCATTTTTTTTAATCTCAAGTAATCTTTCTTGTAAAAGTTTCAGAATCTTCATTCTTTGGACGCCCTTTGACTCATTATACTTTCTTCCCTCCTTTTGCAATGCAACATTCCACACATCGCCACGCTACTACCCTATAAATCGGCCAAGTCATTCCCTACATAACATAGGGCCCAAATCCTCTTGTTCCACAAACATCTACTTTCTAATACTTTGGATTGTATCTAATCTTCCCCTTGTATAATGCGGGGCAGTCTGCGCACGCATGCTTTAGAATAACAACACTATCTATAGATGCATCCTTTTGAATAAGGCTACTACCTATTGTAAGACCCTTCAGAACTATGCAAGATTGCATAACTTAAAACACTACCTACAGCGCTTGCACATTGCTTTAGATTAAAAACATTGTTCCAATTTGGTATGACACTAGGCTCGAAAGGACTACAGCCAGGCTTACTTCAATAGTAGCTACACTTTCTCATGATCTAAAAACATAATGACATTGGTTAAAACTACATTCGATGGCTTCACCCTACCCATATTTCACTTTAAAATTTTGGAGATGATGTGGTATTTCACTTAAATTTTTTAGAGATAATGTGGTATTCGATGGCTTCAATGTAACTTAAAATAACATGGAAAGCAAATCGAAAGACAAAAATATGCAAACTTTCAAGATGGTGATCAATGAATTAACAAATAAAACCCTAATTCACCAAAAACTAACCAGATAATCGTTCCCGAGGGTTCTGCAAGGCCTCCCTGAGAAACTGATCGACTTGATTGATAGCATCCTCAGAAACCCTATCCAAACCAGTAGCAGTAGACGTAGTAGCTGCTACTGCTGGGGGATGATCGACGAATTCAGGAAGAGAGAACGGCGTGGTGGTGGAATTGTTGTTGTTGGAGGAATCGACCATCAAGCGGGTCATGGTGGCGTCCAAATCGGCCAACTCCCATGAATCAGGGGCTCCAGAAGGATCCTCCACAGAGCCATCCATGGCTGCTGAGAGAGAGATGAGAATTCTATCTAGGGTTTGAGAATTGATGGAGCAGAGGTCATGAAATTAGGGTTTGATTTGGGGAAGTGAGAGGATCGTCCATTAGATTGAAGACGACTTAGGTTTAATAAAAAGGAATTGGTGTTCAAGGTGAGATGACGGAAATCGAAATCGAATATAGAAAGAAAAAGTTGCAAGAGAGAGACGAAGGAAAGAAGGAATCGATAAGGGAAAGGGAAATGAGAGCAAAATTGGAATTTCACTTGCCCACGCGGACTGCACTTGTGGCCTTCTAATTCGGATCCACCAGGGCCTGGGCAATGGGTCGTTCGGTTGGGGTTGGGTATCAGTCGGATACGAGCACGACCTACTTAGTTATCGCGCTAAAATAACTCCACGCGCTTGTTTTATTCTGCATTCTTATCAGGATTCACTCTGAATGACGCCTTCCATTTAGAGTAGGGCTGGGCAAGTACGGTTAATCGGCCCAAACTCTTAAAACCGAAAACCGGCTCGAAAAATTCGGTCCCGTGTTTATGAAAATCGAAACCGAACCGAGTTGACCGGGTAACCGAAGTCCCGGTTAACCGATTTACGGGCCGGTTTCGGACCGGTTTCGGTTCTAAGAGCAAACAAAAAAATGATTATACAGTACCGTAAACCAAAATTAAAAAAAATTACAAAAAAAATTATAGATCTGATCAACAAATTACAAAAAAAATGAAATCAATAAAATTACAAATTATAACAAAATTTAAAAAAATTACAAAAAAAAATACAACATCTGATCAAGACATGGATCACGATCAAGAACTGGATCAGGATCAAGATCTGATCTGGATCAAGATCTGGATTTGATCAAGATCTGATCTGGATTTGATCAAGATCTGATCTGGATTTGATCAAGATCTGGAGGGGAAAGGAGGGGAGAGGGAGGCGGCTCGGCCTCCGCCGTGAGAAGAGAGGGGAGAGGGAGAGGGAAGCGGCCTCCGCGGCTTCACTGTGAGAAGAGATGGGAGAGGGAGAGGGAGGCGTCCTCTCTGGTTTCCTTCGCTGGTTTCCTCTCTGAACTGTTCGAGTTGAGGGAGTTGGAGGGGTGAAGAGATGGGATCCTCTCTGGTTTCCTTCGCTGGATTCCTCTCTGAATGTTTCGAGTTGAAGGAGTTGAGGGAGTTGGAGGGGTGAAGAGATGGGAGAGGGAGGCGTCCTCTCTGTTTTCCTTCGCTGGTCGTCCTCTCTGGTTTCCTTCGTTGGATTCCTCTCTGAATGTTTGGAGTTGAGGGAGTTGAGGGAGTTGGAGGGGTGAAGAGATGGGAGAGGGAGGCGTCCTCTCTTTGGTTTCCTTCGCTGGTTTCCTCACTGTGAGAAGAGATGGGAGTTGGATGGGTGAGAGAAGTATTTATGTGAAGGAGTCGGGCCGGGCCGGTTATTGGACGGGCTTCAGAAATGGAAACCGAGGCCCGAACCAGAAATTTCGGGCCGGGCCGGGCTTTTACAACCGAATTTTTTTTTATTAATTAAAACCGATCCGAACCGATCCGATCGGTCCGGTTATCGGTTCGGTCCGGGTTTTCGGTCCTAAATGCCCACCCCTAATTTAGAGTGGATATTTTTTTAATCCCTTCACTACAAGAAAAAGTCAATATAGCGGCGGTTATTTAGCGACAGTTAGAAAAACCTGTTGTTAAATACTTTATTCAACGACGGCTATTCAACCGCCGCATGATAATATTATGTATCGACGGTTATTGTTAATTGGCGACGGTTGTAACTGTCAGGATACGATTTTTTTTCTTTGGTGCAAATAACATCCCAATTGGGTGCAAATAGCATCCCGGTTGGGGTTTCTTTTTCCCTTTTGTCGATCTAAACAGAAGAAGAAAAAAGAAGGGTTTGAAACCTCTCAAAACCATCATTCCATTTTCATCCAAAAAGTCGATTTGTTCGTTCAATTCTCCCCAAAAGTTAGGATTTTTTTTCCCTTATATTGTTGGACCTAAAACGGTTAGAATCGAACATTATCATCGAGATTTGTCCAAGTTCTTGGAGTTTGAGAGTTCCAGATTTGTTTCTTTGTTTTCAAGGTTTGATTTCGGTGAAATTTATATTTGATTATTTTCTCGATTAACGGTGTTAGATCAGCTTAGTTTTGGTTGATTTTTGAACGATTTTTAACTCTTTGTGAAAAAGATGGAAGAGGAGAGACCGTTGGTTTCGATGAGCAATCCTCAGTGTAGACGGTGAAGCCATCGAAGCTCAATTCGTAGAGCTCTGCAAGGTAAAACCTTTTTTTTTGCTGTGATTTGTTATTTCTGTATTTGTTTCTTAGTCGTACTGAGACTGAGATATGATTTTAGACTGGTTTGGCGCTTGATGAGAACCTCTTTGAACAAGCGATAAGGTTGTTCAAAGAAACCTAATGTTTTTCAATTCAAGTTCATTGATATTCCCCTTTTTGTGATGTTTTTCAATTATGGTTTGTGTTTTTTGAATTGATGGAATTGTTAATTTGATTTCAGTCGGAATGGTTTTGGCTTGTGTTTATTGTTTTATGACTGAATTTAGAATGTTGGTCCACATTTTGAGACATGGAATGTTGGAGTTCTTGGTCCAGTTATGTTAAATGGTCTCAACGAGGGAAGAAGAGACTTGACATGGCAGAAGTGGTCTTACAAGGTCTGTCCTCTTACCAATTTTTAGTTTGACTTTCCTTTCCATGTCTACCACAAGCAAGACCTTCATAACTTTGAATGTTTTACAACAGATTGGTTTGGAGGGTGAAGCTTTGAGTTTTGATACCATCAGTGGAGGTTCCTCTGTTGAGTGGGTGGACGAATTTGCAGTGACTCGAAAACCACCATTGACATGGTACAAGGTGAGCATGTTGTGTTATGGTATTTGTGATGGTCATGATCTTAAATGACTATGAAGTTTATGTCATCTACAAAGTTTTATGTCAGTGCTGGTTGACACCTTTTCTTCCGTGATGTTTCCAGACTACTTTTAATGCACTCCCTGGTAATGATCCCTTGGCTTTAGATATGGGTAGCATGGGGAAAGGTCAGATATGGGTAAATGGGCAGAGCATTGGACGCCATTGGCCTGCATACAAAGCATCTGGCAATTGTGATGAATGTAGTTTATGCTGGATATTATAAGGAAACAAAATGCCAAAGAAATTGCAGACAAACCTCCCAACAATGGTGAGACAGTTTATTTCAGTGTACTGAACTATGCCAGCTGAATAGTTTTTAAGTAACTAATGTCGATACTACGTGCAAGTACCATGTAAACTCATTGATTATGAAATTATTTTGTATATCTATTTTTGTTGATGAAACTAATTTGGCTGCATGCGATTGGCTGGGGAAGGTAGAATTCTTTGTATTGATACATTTTCGATGTGGATCACAAGTGAGGGTATTTATTTGACTTTTCAGATGGGAGTGGCTGGGAGATATTTTTGTGCTTCTCGTGGCATCCTTTAAGGATCCGATGTGGGAATTACTTGGGGGGAGCTTTGGAAGATTGTTGCCAAATCACTAGGTGCTTGTCGCTTACTCTTTTCATATTTGTTTCTTAGTCTTTAATCTTAGTTGTTCATTTTCTGTTCTTGTTAGTTAAATTTGTAATAAGTGAATGCATCTTTGCAATTCCGGTTCAGTTTGACTTATGAGATTTTGATGATTTTGATTTTTCTTTGTAATAAATTGTTCGGATGATTTTGATGGTATATTCTTGAACCATTTTTGCATTGCTTTCCTTCTTCTGTGCTCCCACTGTGAAGTGTGCATTGGCATATAGTTAATCATCTCATTTGATCATAGGTTGGGTCATTTACCAAAAGTTATTTTCCTTAAGCCAGAGGTAAAGCTGTATATCATATTCGTCAAAATTTTTAATATCTGTGAGTTGACATTTTAAACAAATTGGAGAAGTTGCATATGGAAGATTTGGACATGTTTTAATATCTGTGAGTTGACATTTTAAACAAATTAGCTTTAAGAAATAGTGCAATATATAGATAGATTCAGCAACAAAACTTTCAAATATATGAAACAAATGGTCTCTTCTAGCTGAGCATAAATACCATCCAGCATCAAGGTTGAACATGTAGACCAATATCTTATGGTGTTAATCATGGTCAACCTGCAAGACTATATTTTAACTTTAACTGGTTCAGTTTTTGCTCACGAATTGTTAGAACCTGTTTACTGTGGCTACAAATTTACAGCTTTACTAATTCTACTTGGTCACTGCATTTGTTTTCCAAGCTCTTCTGATGCTGAGGCACTTCTCTGTCTCTATGCAGATCATTCTGTACACAGAATTATATGTAAGTAGAACATATTAATGGGTTTTTCATACCTTGGACCATCTGCTTTTATGAACCCTCAAGTGGATTTATCAGATATTATTTCACAACTGCAGTACTGTGGATGGGATTGGTTTCCATGAGAGTGGTCTTGTGGTGAACTTAAGTGGTGTACCATTTGCCATTGGAGTCTTTGGATTTTGCTATTCTGGGCACTCTGTGTTCCCAAATATCTACCAGTCTATGTCTGATCCTAAACATTTCAGCAAGGCATTGATCGTATGGTATGTACAATAATCTTATGTTTTGTGGTCATTAACATTCTCAACTTGGTAAAGGTTATGCCTTCTTGTCCTGCAGCTTTGTGATATGTACCATGCTATATGGAGGTGTTGCAATCATGGGATATCTCATGTTTGGTCAAGCCACGCTGTCTCAGATAACTTTAAATCTGCCAAAGAATGCTCTTGCATCCAAAGTTGCGATATGGACAACAGTGAGTATCTTGCCCTAAAATAACCTTCTCATTCTTAATCTATTAATGTTTTGCAACTGGACTTCTATCATAGTTCTGAAACTTGTGGCTCATGTTTTCTTTGCAGGTTATCAATCCCTTCACCAAATATCCTTTTGTTTGTGAAAATTCTTAAGCACTACTTAGTTGAGACTATTGCTTGAACAATATCTTGCATTTTATTTCCAATAACATCCTTAACTTCCAGCACATATGCATTGTTGATGAATCCATTGGCTAGGGGTTTGGAGGAGCTGCTACCCCCAGGAATCTCTACTAGTCCTTGGTGTTTTTATCTCTTACGAACAGGACTTGTCTTTTCTACCGTATGTGTTGCTTTTGTCCTGCCGTTTTTTGGTAGGTATTCAGGAACTCATAGAAATCTACTTTCCAGTCTAAAATGTGTTTAGTTATTCTGGAAATCTTGTTTAGGGCCCAGTACCATATATCTGTTGGTTTAGCCATCATCATTATACTTTGCTAGGGTCCTAAATAATGCAAACTATTGTGATGTATTATGGGCAAAGATCATTCTGCATGGCTGATGGTAGCTTGTATCACTTAAAAACAACAACGAAGCTTAAAGGTTCAATGGTTACATTGGGGGAGGACTCTGGCTTGACAAGGGTGATCAATCTGGAACACATGAACATGGGTCTAGCTAAAGATGTGTTGAACACAGAGTTGTTGTACCTTAAAAGAAAAGATTCAGTGGTTTTTGGAACATGACGAATAAAAAATGCATTTAATATATTTTACTATCTTAGGCAAATTGGTACTTCTCACTCTCAAAGTGTAATAGGTTTCATCAAACAAAGTGCCATAGCTGTGAATATTTCCCTCGTTTTTGTATGTATATTTACCAGATGCAATTTTCTGGAATTAAAGAACATCACCATGTTGCTTTCTAGATTTTATGCTTGAAGTGATTGTCTGGCTTATTAGCAGTTGTAGTCAATTCCCGTCTTTAGCTTGTTATTTTACTACTTATCACAGAGGTAACTGCGCTATCTGATTTATTTATTGTAATTTCAGGTCTTGTGATGGCTTTAATTGGTTCTCTCCTCGGTATACTTGTGGTAAGCTTGCACCTCTACTACATTTTACAGTTCGTGCATACATTCCTTAAATATTATTGATTGATTCCAAGTAGTATCTTCTGAGTTACAAGGTTTGCCACATGAATAGGGTGGAAGAGAGGAAGATGATTAGGGGTGGGCAAACGAGTCGAGGAACCGCGGATCCAAACCGAACCGAACCGTTTTACTCCAAACGGTTCGGTTTTAATTTATAAAAATGTGAAACGATTCGGTTCGGTTCCGGAACCGTTTTTAAACGATTCGGTTCCGGTTCCAATTTTTTTTTTCAAACGGTTCGGTTCCGAACCGTTTCGAACCGATTCCAAATTTACATATACCCGAACCATACCCAATACCCAATTAAAAACCTAACATCTGTCTCTCTCTGTCTCGAGAAAGCTTTCCTCTCTATGCGAGATCTCCCTAACCCTCTCCCTCTCCTCTCCTCTCCTCTCCTCTCTTCTCTCTGTCTCTGTCGAAGAAGCAGCGAGATCCGAAGAGAAGAATCAACGAGATCTCCCTCTCCTCTCCTCTCCTCTCTCTGTCTCTGTCTCTATCGAAGAGAAGAAGCAGAAGCAGCTCCCTCTCATGGATACCAAATTCTTCGATTTCTCTCGGACACCAAATTCTTGCAGTTCAATGCACCACCATCACGTTTGTGAGTCGTCGTCTCTTCCTCCTCATCATCTTCTTCATTTTGTTCATGTGTGGGTCAGTGGGTGTAGCAACCTCTGTCTTGTGCTTCTTGACTGTCTTTGGTTGTAGCATATCAACATCACTTGGATTAGTGGTTGATGATGGACACTCATTTGGTGAGATTGGGCCCAAGTCATAGTGATCATTTAGGAATGCTTCACATACGTCTTGTTCAGCTGCACATTGTTCTTCTTCTTCTTCAGGTGGTTTTGTTGTGGGTGTGGCTTCTGGTTGATTTGTTGGTAGGAAGGGATAAAAGTCGGAGAGGTCAACGAGGAATGGATGAGTATTAGTAGATGAAGAGGGAACAGGTCGGGTGAGAGCAGAGAACAATGGGTCGGTTTCAAAATTGAAGAGATGATCCTCTATGGCTTGTAATTCCTGGGGAAATGAAGGGGTGTAAACGTCATCAGTTCCTCCCCAGTTGAGTTCTTGAATGAAGGGGAAAACGTCAACAAGCTTTGTTGCCATGTTTGATTAGATAGAAAGAGAGAGAAGGGAGAAAGAAAGCAGAGAAATAGTTTTGTTTTGTTGATTTTGTTTTGTTGTTTGTTTGAATGTGTATTTGGGATGTTGAATGTGTGTTGTTTGTTTGTTTTTTCTCAGGGTGGTGAAAGATGTGATGAAAGGGTTGTCCATGCAAGAGTTTGTGGCTAAACTTGAACCAATTTTACGGAAAGCGGTATGATGATTGATGAGTATATATTTTTGCTTTTGTTTGTACAATTGAGCTGAAAGTTTGTATTTAGTCTTTAGGAATTCTTATTTTTGTATGTCTATATGAATAACTATACTTTTGACATGTTTTGAGAGTGTTGTGTTTACACAGAATGACATGTTTCGGATGTTTGTCATAAATGATGGTAATGTCTATTGGTATTTAGGTTCAGTCATGGAGTTTTGTGTGTTTGTGTGTATGAGAGGGAAAGGGGATGGAACTGCACCATCTCATCAAGATGGAAATTTAACTGTTATTGAGACACAGTAGTTGCATTCTTTAATATTTGAAATACGTTGCAAAGCGACATGATTAGATATAAACTGCATGGATATAGTTTTGTAATTCAAGTAGACATTCACGGTGTGAAAATAAACTACCAAAGGTGGTTAATGAAATGGGATTTTTGTTTCAAGGAACCGTTTAGAACCGTAGGAACCGAACCGTTGTAAACGGTTCGAGTTAGGTTCGGTTCCAACGTTCAAAATAGAGGAACCGAACCGAATCGGAACCGATAAAATTTTAAACGGTTCGAGTTAGGTTCCTCAAAATTTGGAACCGAACCGAACCGTGCCCACCCCTAAAGATGATCATTGGCAAACATGTAGCGCTCAAGTATTATAATAGTAACAAAAGGCAATAATACCTCGTTCTTTTGGCTAACCAGAGGTCATTATACGATACTGCAAACAAAATGATAAAACGTATACAACATATCCAGTAATCCATTGGTTTTTATCAGAGGGCACAAGAAAAGGCATTTCTTCGCAATGTAAAGGTTTTTCAAGTTTCATCTTCTCTAAGGGAAAGGGGATTTCCATAAACCTTGAGATGGTTTTCATGAACTTTACCTTCAGATGACTTTTAGGGTGCAAACCACTAACAAGACACTTGCATTCCAACATATAGATTACTTTGTATGCTTAAGTGTACTGTACATTTTAGCATGTTCTGTCTTATACCAGAACATTTTGTTTTTGTTTTTGTTGTTGTGGGTCAATCGGTCAAATGGAAAGATGGATTAACTGATAACACAATTGATCGAATTACAATGGTCAAATTCACATATTATCCGTTCTTCAATTTCCTTTTCTTTATGAATACTTCATATAGCAAATGTTGCTACACAACAAATTATCTTATTTTTGTTTGCCAGGCAGTCATAATGCCCCACTTTTCTTCTTGAAGATAGCGAAAAAGAAAGCGATGTCGTTTCAGGTAAAACATTTGTAATGACTATATAAACTATAAGCCCTACATCTTTAATAATGCAATCTACTCTGTTAATTTTTTGCTTGAGCAAAAGCCCTTTCATATCAGCAGAATATAAACACTAAATGACTGGGTATGTAATGAAATCGCAGGGAAAATATTTGATGAAACAGACTTTCTCTAACACTGCAAAGTCAAAGGGCTTTGTGATCCAATGCTAGTTTCTTCACTGTGCATCTACTCTGTTATTTATTTCTTGTTTTTTGCAACCTACTATGTTATTTATTTCTTGTTTTTTGCTTTAACAGTTTTTTGGTTGGCACTTGACATACAATTGTTTGTAAATTGTTAGACTTCAAGGGCATTCCATTCCAGGCCTTTCTGATGAGCAATTTTAAGACTAAACTTAGATAGCTTAATCTTGGCCAGCAACTTACTGATGAGCTCAAGGTCGGTGAGGCCCTGTAGACAACGCCCCTAAGACAACCATTGTACAACTTCGATTTTTGTTGTTAGATGTAAGCATTGACAATTTGTAACAATTTTAATTTGTATTTTTCTTCTGGACCATGTATAATATTGATTTTGAAATGAAATTAAAGCTCCCCTTAATGTATGATGATGGTATCATATGAGTTTAGTTTAGTGTCGTTGTTTATATTTGATTTTTGATTTGAGTCTAAAAGTTGTAGTGCATATGTTGGATAGATTATCTGCACCCAATGAAAAGAAAACACTACAGGTTGAAAAATGTGATTTTTATATGGTAAAAAAATTTGAATTATCAAAGGGAATTTAGCGGCGGTTGCAAATCGTGGCTAAAAGGCAAAAAATTGGATTGTGCATCGAATTTTTTCGACGGTTTATAACCGTCGTTATATTGTATTTAGCGATGGTTATAAACGTCGCTACATTTAACCGTTGCTATATAGTATTTAGCGACGGTTATGCCAACGGTTGCTTAAAATCGTCGCTGAATGACCTAGTGACGCCTTTATTAGCGGCGGTTGGCCAAGCGTCGCTAAATATCTTTGGCCACTGTTGCTAAATTAATGTTTTCTTGTAGTGTTTAACCCCTCATCCCAGATGTCGTTAGTTGGGATTGACCCCGTGACCGAACCAATCGACCCCGTGATGTAGTGATACCATCCGCCACTTCTCAACCACTGAGTCATCACACATTTAACAGTGGATCCTTCATATAAGTTCGACTCTCCCACCAACAAAACTATTCTAGCTAGGAGTGGGTATGGGACGGGATTGAATGGGTATGATTGGATTTTTGTACAGTCTAAACTTATTACTAAATTTTTATAGGGACAATGCTTAAGTATAGTCTAGGCAGCTATACAAGGTCTAACTAAGTCCAATAAGAGTGGAGTGACTCTTTGAATCACAATAAACCAACCCATTCTCACTTTAAGCACAGTACAATGTTTTTGTTTCAGATGATGCTAGGTCTTGTTTTTGTAGCTTTCTATTTATGATAATATTTATGTCATCAATTGAAGAATAATATAGTCTATTTTGTATCATTATGCATATTAAGGAGTATATATGAAATTTTTATAGTTTTAATCTATAGGACAATTAATTGTGATGTTATTAAGTTAACACAATTCCTCAAAACTTCATGTATCACACTTAATTTGACACACCAAATTTTGAGTTAATAAATATTAAATAAATAAATTCGGGACAAGACATGATGGGTGGGATGATCAGGATGGCTTTGATCAATCCCAAAAGGATTCGAAAAAATCGAGATGGGATGAGATGACATCGGGATCGCAGGATGGTATGCCCACCCCTAATTCCAACCTACATTTGACTTATTTTTGTTAAGAGAATTCATTCATTCTACCATTTTCCACTCTGAGTGAAACCCATATTTTTAACGTCCCTCGGTAGCGGGTGGAGAGGAGTGAAAAACAAAAATTTGAGAGTTTTTTTTAGTTTGACACTCATTAGTTTATACCTATTAGAGTTTAGAGTTTAGCTCTCGTTTTGAAAACTAATTCAGTCTAACACTTGTTTTCTGACGGAACCATTAAATCCACATCATTGATTGATCAATACTAATTTTCAGATCATTTTGCCCTTACCTTAGGTTAAGTCATAATTAAGTTATAGTTAATTGTGTCTAACCCTTCATTCTTACACATCTTCTCCACCCATAAAATTTTACCCATCTTCTTCACCATTCATTCTCCCGTAAACCACTAATTCATAATGGGTTTCGCTAAGCTTGCTAAAACTATTATAACATTTAAACTCACATATTTGAACAAGAAAATAATGAAACAATTATCTTTTATAATGGGGTTTTTTTTATTTTCCTTTAACAGGTACAGTGGTGGAAAGGCAATCTATTGATGTTTGCGTGTTTTCCTCCTCATTCAAAATTCTCATCTTTCTAAGATGTCACTGAACTTGTGGCTATCATCTTCTTCTCTTTTGAAATTCTTTAGTACAACTTTGAGAACTCGAAAAAGGAACTCAAAGTCTAGCTTTATCATGAGAAATATAAAAAAATTGATTGTAAGATACCTAGATTTATAACAACTTTGAGAGGTGATGATGGAACAATAGGTGAATTGGGTCTATGTTTTTGCCTAGTTTTGGCAAGTGGGTAGTTGGATTTTCTTCTATTTGGTTTGAATTTGGATAACCAATAGGAAAGAGATGAAAAAAAGGCCAGATGAATATGTTGGGTTTTTTTTTCTCCAATTCATATTATGATGAGTTTGATCTATCCTTTTAGAAACAGAGTGAAAAGAGAGCATATGAGTTGAATGAAGCACTCACCCATTGTCCCTCCCTCGCCAACAATGCAACCCTTTTCTGACCTCTCCATTTTTGCCTTTTATGCCCTCTCCACAGAGCAAATCTGCCCAATAAAGCCCCACTCTGCGACCTCAATGGCACTCTTTTTACCTCTCCTACCTATTTTCACCAGCCTTGTCGACCAACTCAAACCCCACATTCTACAAGCCAATCTCTCCTTCCTCTCTGACTACGTCGTCACAATAGTTCCCATTCACCTCGCACACGACCATTCTTTCAAAACCCTTACTTCCAAATACTTTCTTCATCGTATTCCAACATGGGACTGATATCAAAGTAGCTCAACCCAAAAATTCGGTTAATCGGATCCAAAAATTAGTTTTTACTAGTCAATGACGTGGACTTGACGATTCCATCAGAAAACGAGTGTTAGACTCAATTAATTTTCAAAATGAGGGTCAAACTCTAATATGTATAAACTAATGAATGCCAAACTTAAAAAATAATAAATAAATAAATAAAATATGAATGAAAACCCTCCTTTTTAACTTATGTTTTCCGCCTAAAGAGTTGTTTAGTAAAAACATACTATCTTTTCTGCAATCTTAGGGGGTGTATTCAATTAAGTATTGTGAAAGATTTTAAAATCCAGGGGTATTCAATATGGATTTAAAAATGATTGTTTTAAAATCAATCAAAATCAGGGAGTATTCAATTCATGTTTTTTAAAAGTCCATCAAAATCAGGGGTATTTAAAAAATAGTGAATTTTGACATATTTGTTAAAGTTGTGGATTTTAAAGGATTTGTGAGTGAAAAGTATAAATAAAAATAGTCATTTCAAATACAACATTCCTCCTCATATTTCAACAGATTTGTATTCTCTCTATCATTCCCCTCTCTATCCATATTTATCTTCTTTTAGGGTTTTTATTATTTATGACGAAGTCGAAGATCAACAAACTCTTCATCTCAATCTCAATTGAACTCATCATCCATTTTTTACGAATCTACCCCTCATACCGAACCCAAGGTTAATGCCTATAGATTTGAATTGATTGCAACCAAGGAAAAAGACTAGGAAGGGAATGAGTAAAAGGTTTTTTTTGTATACATCTACTCTTTTGATTAAATGCAGAAAGATTAACAAATACTATAGTTGAATATCTAACTAGCTAATGCACCCACTATTTCCACCATGCATCCCCATCACAGTCGAACTCATTAACATCCATAAAGGCATACAACTACCATTGCAGAATACATAACATTTAACATTTCAATGAGGCTTTTAGATTTGTGATTTTTGATGCCATTTTCATCTTTTGTCCGTGTTCTTTTGCTATGGTGTAGTTAAAGCACACCATTTGTTTGATGAAATGTCTAACAAAAATATTGTTTCTATCAACACATTGATTTTCGGTTATGATGTAAATACCACTATGAATAATATTGTCATTCAGACTTATGCCCATATTGTTAAATTGGGGCGATGGATTAACACTAGCCAATTACAACACTTTGGTTGATTCTTATTGTAAATGTCATTGCCTTCAATTAACTTCTCATGTTTTTTGTTTCAATGATAAGGAATTCTCATACTTTAGCATCCTAAGCATTACTGCAATAATGTAATAAGAGAAGAATACTAAAGCTTATCGAGAAAATTTCGTATCGTTTTTTGCTCCAAACCCATCGGATTGCTAACACTATTAGAAAAAAAAAAAGATTACTAGGAGATTCATTATCTTGTAATCAAAATTGGGACATAGTTGGATGAGTTGCAAGCAGGGGTGGGCATGGGACGAGATGGACTCATCCCTATCCCATCCCGTCCATTTGGGATCTGGACATAGTCCTCCAATAAAAAATAACAAAAAAGTTTTATTTCACATTACTTACACACCAATAATGTCAAATTTATATACATATAACTTACATCATAAATAATAATAGATATTAAATAAATATATATTAAACTTTTTTGGGAAGACAAATAAAAATTAAATTTCATTTAGAATTAATGATTCAATTCATTTAGATTTCATACAGAATTTCATCTTACATTGATTTAATTTCAACACATCATAAACTTTAATTTAGAAGAGTATTTTAATTAAAATTAATAATAATAATTATTAAATAAATAAATTCAGGACGGGACAAGATAGACAGTATTGAAAATCTTCATCCCGATCCCATCCCACTTTAGATCGGGACGAGACGGGATCGGGATGAGTTTGATCAATTCCAAAAGAACCCAAAAAATCAGAACAGGACAAGACAAATTTGGGATTGCGGGATGGGATGCCCACCCCTAGTTGCAAGCATGGAAATGTGGAAATAGGAGAAAATGGTTGCAAAAAAACTCTTCGAGCTTGAGCCCCAATTGGAATCAACTTATATATTGCTATCTAATATTTATGATGCCAAAGGAATGTGAGAAGATATTGCTAAGGTCAGGAAAATAACGTCTAGTAAATGTATAAAAAAGAGTTTGGGTGTAGTTGGCTAGAGATTGATGTAAAAGTACATATTTTCTTTCTAGAGATGGATCTCATCCAAAAGTCGTAGAGATCTTATGAAAATTGGATGAAAAACTGATTTCGGCAGGGCATGTCCCAATCAATTATTCATTAGGCAGTGTACGTTCATGGCTTCCTATGACTAATAATAAATTCATAATGACCCATAGAAATCCATAAGAATCCCTTAAAATTCATTACAATCAAATCCTTTAAAATTACATGTGGATTTAATAAAATCTATTAAAATCCTTTGAAATCTTTAAAAATCCATTAGTTTTAAAATCCTTCACAATCCATTAAAATCCTTAATTGAATACACTCCCCTTAATATCTATAACAATAATGAAGGTTGTTCAACACAAACAATGGTTTTGTAAATTTATTTCTTGGAACCTCAATGTTGAGGCCCACACTTTAGCTATTACTGGTGGACATCAATATGTAACCCAATTATATAATATTATGGGTAAGAGACCTTTTAAAAAAAACAATAATGAAGGTTATTGGATGTTGTGCAACTAGAGCCGTTCTAGCCGGCCTGGTCTGGACGCCTTGAGCATGCTTGGACCCTCCTAGGCACGTGCGTGTGGAGGGTCCTGGGCACGTGGTTGGCTGGCTAGAAATAGAGTGAGAGAAACAGAGCAGCAAACCAAAACATCATGTGTTTCTCACTCACACACATTGCTTTTACACTCAATCACTATGATTGGAATTCTCCAGATAAGAGGTAACCGCAATGTCATGTACAACTCACCTAATTAAACTTCTTGCCTTACGAGGCAGAAGAAGTTCTCGACTTTACCCTGCGGTTGATCTCTAAAACATCAAAGTCATGTTGCAGAGCTCCACTTATTGGTAGTAGCAAGATCAGAGAATTGGATGGCATGAAACTTTCATCTTGTTCTTAATGTATCTTTATTACCTTTGGCAAACTGTCAAATGCTTTAATTATAAACCATGAGAAACAAACCAAAACTAAAAGGCAACAATAAACTCGATTGGGATCTCTGCCAGTTGTAATGATCTTTGCTTCAGTGCCATATGCAACAAGTGTGATTAGGATTATAAACTGATCTTTGCATTGCAAAGCGAGTGGACTTACCTTATGATCTTGCCTAGCTACTACATTCACTAAAACCCGAAGTCAAGAAATCGCAATTAGAGAAATTACATAGTTTCATATTTTATACCACATGCTTAAATATTGAAGTACTTGATTCTGATAGACAATCTCCTTAGTTAAGGACTTTGAATCCAAAATCTAGAAGGGCCTCATCATTGCTCAGCCCCCTTGTCGGGATCAATATAATGTCTCCACACAGTTTGCAACATGTCTTGTGGAAATGTACCACTACTCTTAATATGAATCAGTTGATGTGTTATGAGAAGGATTCCAACTGTTCTTGTTGTTGCGGGTGGAAGCGTTACAAATGTTAAAATGCGAAGCTACAAACAAAATACTAACAAATACTGGAGACAACCAATTTAACGTGGTTCGGCAAACACGCCTACGTCCACGACAAATACCAACTTTACTGATAAGAGAGACAGATTACAAATGGAGAGAGCTACAAAACGTCAAAGACGTTACAAATACAAGTGTCTCAATGACACCGCACAGATACGCTGGTTGCGTATAACACAAAACTAAAAAAATAAAACAACAAATACTCTCTCTCCTTCCCTTTGTTTTCTCTCAACTCAAGATCTCTCTCAAACCTAACACAAGTTCAAAGGATTAGAGGATAATCCTCAAATGGGGAAAATCCCATCTCTTTTATAGTCTGAAGAGGCGGTCGAGACCCTTCCACTATCATCTTCTCCATTCTCTTATCTTCTTCTACATGCTGTCTTCTAGCAAATTTCACTTAGATCCAGCACATTCAAGCCGAAATCCAGGTTGTTCTTCAACGATTTTGGCTGTCGACATACCA
Source organism: Berberis thunbergii (assembly GCA_003290165.1). NCBI lineage: Eukaryota > Viridiplantae > Streptophyta > Magnoliopsida > Ranunculales > Berberidaceae > Berberis > Berberis thunbergii. The sequence continues at coordinate 710,952 of QNQO01000342.1, read as the reverse complement.
ATATCAGGTATGTTCTTCAACTTTGCTTTTGTTCTCTGTTCTTTTTATTTCAACAATTCTCCACCTCGGTGAAGATTTCACAAATATGAGCCGACAACAACAAACACGAACAAAACAAGCAACTGACTTCCAACAAACAGAATCAAACCAATACTAATTGAGGGTCTCACCCTTCCAAACGAGCTCATAGGCGCCATACACCCGAAGGTGCCTTATATCAAAGCATGCTCAAACTAACAAACCAACTCCACCTTGACTAGCATAGAGTCTCGAACCAGACTTTTCAGAAACACAATGTGCACAAACCTTCATACTGCACATCTTCATATCTTCTACCAATTGTTTCTTCAACAACTCGTGCAGAACTTTTTCACCTTTACTGCCTGTATGCAAATGCCAAACCCTCGAGGTTTCCTTACAAACATCTTTGGAGCTATCAGTAACTCCACTAGAAGCAACATCCATAGGGCCGTCATCAATACAAGTTGTTCCACCAGATTCAACTTTTCGATTCCTTGTAACTGTACTCCCCTGCAAGAAATACAAGTTACCCTTCTGAACTGCTTTCAGAATCACCAGTGCACCTGAAACAATCTTTAGAGCTCCACCATTTACTGAAACCTTGTAACCTTTGGACTCTAAAGCACCAACGGAGATGAGATTCTTCTTCAAATTAGGTACATACCGTACATCATTCAAGACTCGAACAAGTCCATTATGCAACTTCAACTTGATTTTACCTATCCCTGCAATTTTGCATTCATCATTGTTGCCCATATAGACAACACCACCATCCAACTCTCTAAAGTTAGAGAACCAAGTCCCTACGAGGACACATATGATAGGTAGAACCCAAATCAAGCAGCCACTCATTAGAATGACTCACCAATGTTGAAGTTGCAGACAACGAATAAGCATCATCCTCATCCTCATCTTCATCCAAATTGTGCACTACATTCGCATCTGACATTTTCTTTTCCTTTTCTATTGCAGTTTTCAATACCTCACAGTCAATCTTCCAATGACCCTTCTTATGACAGTAGACACATTCATTCTTCGGCAAAAACCTTCTGTCTACAGATTTTCCTCTTGACTGTGATCTTCCTCTATTACCAACATACCTCTTTTCAGATCTTCCCCTCGCTACCAATACTTCTGACGTTGCATCCCAATGGATCTTGAGATCCTTCCTCCTGAATTCATAATTGAGCAACGCCGTAGCCATCTCATCATAATTCAATTCTTCTTTTCCCGTTAGCAAAGTTGTAACGAGATGTTCATATTCTTCTGGAAGGGAATTCAAAAGGCACAAAGCCTTGTAATTTTTTGGAACATCTTCTTCTAAATTCAATAAGTCGGCAATAAGCCTATTGAACTCATCCAAATGCTCAGACAGAGTAATCTCGGGTCTCATATTCATCTGAAAAAGTTGCTTCGTGAGGAATAGCTTATTTTGAATGTTCTTCGTTATGTACTTATCTTTCAACTTTTTCCACAATACTTTAGCGGAGGTTTCCTTCATTACAAAGTATTTTTGCTTCTTCACTATACACAATCTTATTGACCCGCAAACTTGCCGATTCAACTTGTTCCATTCTTCTTCACTCATTTTCTCCGGCTTGTCTCCCAAAGCATCATCCAAATTTTCCTTTGCTAACACATCCATAACTTCGCATTGCCACATGCCGAAGTTGTTCTTGCCATTGAACTTTTCGACATCAAATTTACCGATTGTAGCGGTAACCATCTTTGATCCAGAAGTTGATGGATTTGACATACTCTTAATCAACCACTGGTCCACGCAGCTTCAAACTAACCCCAAGAACTAACCTTCGACTCTGATACCAATTTGTTGCGGGTGAAAGCGTTACAAATGTCAAAATGCGAAGCTTCAAACAAAATACTAACAAATACTGGAGATAACCAATTTAAAGTGGTTCGACAAACAAGCCTACGGCCACGACAAATACCAACTTTACTAATAAGAGAGACAAATTACAAATGGAGAGAGCTACAAAACGTCAAAGTCATTACAAATACAAGTGTCTCAATGACACCGAACAGATACGCTGGTTGCGTATAATACACAACTAAAAAAAAACAAAACAACAAATACTCTCACAAAAACAAACATAGAGATTTAGGGTTGAAAAACCTTAATTTCTCAACTCAAGATCTCTCTCAAACCTAACACAAGTTCAAAGGATTGGAGGATAACCCTCAAATGGGGAAAACCCTATCTCTTTTATAGCCTAAAGAGGCGGTGGTGGAGACCCTTTCACCATCTTCTTCTCCCTTCTCTTATCTTTTTCTACATGCTGTCTTCTAGCAAATTTCACTTAGATCCAGCACATTCATCTCAGATCCAGCACATTCAAGCCGAAATCCAGGTTGTTCTTCAACGATTTTGGCTGCCGACATACCAATATCAGGTATGTTCTTCAACTTTGCTTTTGTTCTCTGTTATTTTTATTTCAACACTTGTAGCTCTTGCTCCTCAAAAAGGAGACCATCACGTCTATCTGGCACTTAACCAGCCCGTATCATTTCTCCTATCAACTCTTTCAACTTCTCATATATCTCTACACATTGAGGGTGGGATTCGTCCCCTACAAGAAATGTATGAACCTCACTCTTTACCTCAATCCAGCTTACAGCCAGGCTCCTTCTTGAGTCTATTCTGTTTCAGTATCCTCCTAATCTTTGAAACCTCACCCCACATTCCCGCTTCAACATAAACATTGGCTAAGAGCACATAATCAGAAGAGTCGTGGGTATCCAATCTCAGGATATGTAACTACTTGCATGCTCCGCCACCTCTACATTTCTCTGGGTTTTGCATATGCTAAGAAGAGTTATCCATATTACAACATCAACTTCAAATGGCATCTTAGAGATAAGTATCAAAGCCTCACTGACTTGGCCTGGCCATCCAATTATATCCACCATACAAGTATAGTGTTCCAATTGGGGTTGTAAACAATAATCATTGATCATTGACTGGAAGTAAGACTTGCCTTCCATGAAGAATCCCATATACCCACACGCTCGAAGGAAAGCTAAAAAGGTTGCATGGTTTGGTTTTACATTCTCAAGTTGCATTTTTTTGAATATTTGAAGTGCTTCCATTCCTAGACCATATATCCACAAATCATTGTGTTCCATGACATAAATGCCGCCCGGGCATCTTCTCAAACATCAAACTTGAATTGTGCACGTCCCCACATTTTGAGTACATATCAACAAGAGTGCTTGATATGTAAACTTCAGATTGCAACTCTTGTTTGATAATTTGTGCGTGAATTTGCCTTCCAATTGCAATGGTAGCAAGGTTAGCACAAATATCAAGAATAGTTGCATAGGTAAATTTGTCCGGTAGCTAACCAGTGTCCATCATCTTAGAGGAAAAGTACTGAGCTTGTTCACTTGGTTTCTGTTGTGAGAATCCAGATATAATCGCATTCCATGATACCAATGTTTGTTCGTCTGTTATACTATGGAGCTTTTTCACTTCTGCCATCATTCCGCATTTGCAATACATATCAATGAGAGCACTTGCAACAAAAGAGTTTGAGCCTACACCCGATTTGATAATTCTGTCATGGATCTCCCTTCCAGAGTTTAGAGCTTGCGCACCTGCACAAGCTTTTAGAACGCTCCCGTAAGTGAACTCATCAGGTTCCATTCCTGAATGGAGCATCCAACCGAGTGACAACATCAACAATATTTCCTCTTCTTGACCATTTTGTTCATAAGCTGCAATGATTGCATTCCAAGAGAGCGATTCTTCTATCCACGCCATCAAACACCATTTAAGCTTCAGTCAGAGCTCTACATGTTCCATACATGTCCAATACAACATTTGCCACACATATGTTGGACTCAAATTATTTTTAATTGCTATGCTATGTACTTGTGCACCTCCTACATATCCTTGCATCGTTGTACAAACACCTAACACGCCAGACAGAGTAATCTCATCTACACCAACACCTGACCTATGCATAAGATGAAAGTGCTTCTAAGCTTCGAATCCTTGATCATTCAGAGTATATGCAACGATGCAAGGATATCATCTTGGAAACGCAGAGAAACCCATTTTCGAGTGAACGAATGTGTACTTGAAAGCTTATTCGACTGATTGAGAGTGAAAGCAGTGTGGTGAGTGAGAAAATGATGGTGTTTTGGTTTGATGCTCTATTTCTCTCCACTCTATTCTAGCCAGCCAACCACGTGCTCTGGACCCTCCACGCGCACGTGCCTAGGAGGGTCCAAGCATGCTCAAGGCGTCCAGACGTGGCTAGAATTTTTGGTGCAACCACGTGCTCTGGACCCTCCACGCGCACGTGCCCAGGAGAGTCCAGGCATGCTCAAGGCGTCCAGACGTGGCTAGAATTTTTGGTGCAACTATGAGAACGTGTGGGTTTTCGAAAATTCTAGGGGTCGAGGGATGGGTGGAGCCACCCATCCACCTCGAGATGAGCGCCATCGTGCATCTCGAATCCGATGCGCTCATCTCAAGGCGGATGGGTGGTTACCACCCATCCCTCGCCCCTTTCCCTCGCTCCCTCCCTCGACACCTAGCAAAGCTCGTGGGTTTTAGAGTTCAAAATATTTAGACCAACTAGTCTACAGTATTTGTTCGCCATTTGGGTGTGTTTGATTGGGTCGAATTTTAAATATAAAAAGAAATTTTTTTCAGGGAAAACTACCAAATTGGAGATGCTTTTAGCAGAATAACAATGCTTCTCCTGATTTCATATTTGAATCAGATTAAACTTCTAGTAGTTCGTCTTTAATGTACTTGAGCTTTATTTGGTGTTGTCTTGGGTCTTGAAGCCTACAAGTTTTGGGGCCTGGGGTTCCAACAAAGTTGCTGGAATGGGTAGATGAAAATATAGGTGGGTTACTGGTTCTGGTGCCGTGAGACGGAGAAGAGGAACCAGTGCCTTACTTCAGCATGACTGCAATTTCACCTTAGCATCATATAAGTTCATCCTTGATGGAGACTTATGAATGAATCAGAGTTCTGATCAAACTTTTACACTGAATTATTGTAAGCTAGTATCAGTGTTTCAGTTTCTTGAGAGGTCCCATATTTTAGATTCTGTAAGAATTTTTTTTTAAAACTGGAATTTCAAACTATACTGCAAATTCGATACAATCAGTGAACTATTATTAAAATATGATGCTCTTGACAGCAAACTAAGCTATGGCCTAAGAATCAAATCTAAAGTTAGCTGAGCTGAAGGCTTCTCTAAACAGTGAGGATCAAATAGTACAGTATTACAATGAATGTCAATTATCCCTTGGATAGTATTGAACTTGATGATCAAGAGACAAATGTTTCACTTATTCTAATCTCAATCACATTTGATCATGTATGAGTCGAAGAAGAACGTTTAACATCACGTTCGTACTTCCTAGTACAGTGACCTAGACCATATAGAAACTTCCCTTCCTTTTTTTCTTCCTTCTTTTTACATGGAAAAATTGACAACAAAATACAAGAATCAAACCCAAATCGGAGAGAATTTAGTGATATAAAACAACAGGAGGAATCTTGAAGTTGCTCACAAAGAAAAGGTATTACTTGTGGCCGGTCAACTAAATCGTGATAAAATGCATACTTTGCTTCGTAATCATGCAAGTGAAGCTCTGCCTTCTAATTTGTGTGATAGTGATGCTTTGCAACAGCTGATTTCCCAAACCCAAAGATACACACGCTATCACAAATTCCTAAAGCCAGCATGACTGCTTGCATACCAGAAGAATAATGAAATATGATACCATCATGAGCTGGACCCCATTCTTCTGAAGCCTTTCCTCTTTCCTCGGCAAACCGTTTCAACGAGTAATACTTCACAACTCCAAAACACAAGACATCAAACCGAGCATCTGTGACAAACAATGGAGCCTTGCGAGAACAATTACAAAGAATGTAGTCTATTAAATGTGTCGGTAGGCAAGTGTACATTACCATAGGTATCTTCTCACCGTAAGGATGGCAGAAGCGGCATTCTCTACATGCACAAAGATGAAGGATATTATTGTTTATAAACGAGATACTGGTTTTTGGATCCTACATTCCGCTGAAACCCTGAATTCTAGCGTTATTCAGCCATGTTGAAAAACCAAACAACTGAGTAAACTTTTCTATATTATTGTTGATTGTAAATGTACAAATTACATCCTTTATATAGGCACCATAGCAATGTTATGTACAAGGTAATGCCTAGCTGTCAAAGTAATAACAAACTAACAGATAGGCTAACAAACTAATGTAGTGACTAGCTAGCAAAGTAATAACAGACAAGCTGATACAAACTGATGTTCTAATTACACTTAACATTCCCCCTCAAACTAAGTGTAGAGGCATCTACTACACTTAGTTTGTCCCTTAGTAATAAGAACCTAGATCTACCAAGAGCCTTAGTAAGGATATCTGCAATTTGATCAGTGGCTGAAATATGATACACATGAATGAGCGTTCGAGCAACTTTCTCACGCACAAAATAAGTATCTATCTCGATGTCCTTGGTCCGAGAATGCATGACTGGATTTGCACTAAGCATGACAGTGCTTTTGTTGTCACACCAGACAATGGGAGTGTTACAACTGATTTTAAGTTCAGAAAATAGAGACTGCAACCAAGTGAGTTCAGCAGTAAGTGCCGCAAGACATCTATACTCTGCTTCAGTGCTACTTCTAGAGACAGTACTATGTTTCTTTGATGACCAAGATATAATGTTAGCACCTAAATAGACACAATAGCCAGACGTAGACCTTCTATCATTGGGATCAGATGCCCAAGCAACATCACAGTACCCAGTCAGTTTGAAAGACTGAATGGGAACTATGTGTAGTCCAAAACGATTAGTTGCCTTAAGATAGCGTAGTATTTTTTGACTACTCTCCAATGTGATTCAAGAGGGTTTTGCATAAATTGGCAGACTCTGTTGACAGAGTACGCAATTTCTGGTCTTGTGATCATAACATATTGTAATGCACCAACTAAGCTCCTATAAAGCTGAACATTAGGAACTGGATCACTACCAGTATTATATAGTTTCTCCCCACCACTCATAGGAGTAGGTAATCCGTTGGAAAACTGCATCTTGGCTCGACACAGGAGATCATTTATGTACTTAGACTGAGATAGGAACAAGCCCGAAGCAGTATGTTGAACTTGAATGCCAATGAAGTAGTGAACATGACCCAAATCTTTCAATGAGAACTGGTTATTTAGTTGCTGAATCAACTGTGATACATCGTGTGGATTGGCCCCAGTGACAAGAATATCATCTACATACACCAGAAGAAATATGGGAGAAGGAGAATATCGAATGAAGAGAGAAGAATCGGACTTGGTAGATGCAAAACCAAGCATGTGAAGGGTATGTTTTAGTTTATCAAACCAGGCTCGAGGAGCTTGCTTCAATCCATACAAGGCCTTATTGAGTTTGCACACTGCATTATGACGTGAAGGATCAATGAAACCAGGAGGTTGCATTAAGTATACCCCTTCTTGGAGATCCCCATTCAGGAAAGCGTTATTGACATCTAATTGAGACACTGACCATCCATATGAAACAACTAATGAAAGTATGATTCTGATAGTAGTAGGTTTAACAACCGGACTAAAGGTCTCAGCATAGTCAAAGCCAGATATCTGTTGAAACCCTCTAGCTACCAGTCTGGCCTTATATCTGTGTACTGATCCATCCGCATTTTCCTTGATCTTAAAGAGCCATTTGCACCTTACTACCAATCTATCCTAATGAAGATCAACCAAGGACCATGTATTGTTTCTTATTAAGGCCAAGTATTCATCTTGCATAGCAGAAAACCAGTATGGTGTGTCTAAGGCCTCCTTCAAACTAACTGGTTCAACTTGAGCTATGTACACTTTAGGCTTGTATACCCCGACTTTGGATCTAGTTACCATTGGGTGTCTAGAACCAGGAATAGTTTGAATATGAGTCTGAGCATCAATCTGAGTCTGAGCAGTAGTCTGAGCACCAGTTCGAGTAGTAATTTTAGTAATAGCACCATCAGTAGCACCAGCAGTAGTACCATCAGTAGCATTAGTAGCACCATCAGTAGCAATGGCAATAACACCATTAGTAGCACCAGCAGTAGTACCATCAGTAGCATTAGCAGCACCATCAGTAGCAATTGCAGTGCCATTTATTTCCTCAGTCATAGCCCCATTTGGAACACCACATCTAGCATCATTTGTAGTAGCAATTGTAGGAACAGGATGACATATAACATCAGTGGTAATAACAGTGGGAGTAGTAGGACTTGTAGGGACAACAACGGGATGAGTACTTAAATTTCTACTATGGTCTGACAAGGAAGGGAAAAGTGAACAAGGATGAGCAATGGTGCTGGTAGTTATGTCATTGCATATGTTGTTGCTAATATTAGAAGACAAAGATGAATTGGAACATAATTTGGAATATGAAAAAGAGGTCTTATTAAAGAGAACATCTCTTGAGATATAAATCCGACCATTTGAAGCTAAGCATTTATATCCTTTATGTTGCAAACTATAACCAAGAAACGTAAACTCAACAGACCTGAATTGCAATTTGTGTGAGTTATATGGTCTAGAATTTGGAAAGCAAGAACAACCAAATGTTTTGAGACTATGATAATTAGGAAGCTTGTGATAGAGTGTCTCAAAAGGAGAAGAACCATGTAAAGTAGAGGAAGGTACTCGATTAAGTAAGTAAACTGAAGTTCTGACTGCCTCATCCCAGAATTTCAGGGGAAGAGAAGCATGAGCAAGAAGGGTCAGTGCTGATTCAATAATATGTCTGTGCTTCCTCTCAGCTACCCCATTCTGCTGATGAGTAGTAGGACAAGCCAACATGTGTTTAATACCATGTTCAACTAGAAACTGTGAAAAATACCTATACTCCCGTCCCCAATCATAATGAATATGCACTTGATGAGGAGTCCAAACTCTAACTCAACCTGTGCTTTAAACTTAGTGAAAGTATGAAAAGCATCAGACTTGTTCTTTAACAAATAAACCCAAGTGAACTTGCTATAAGCATCTATAAAGTGAATATAGTACCTATAGCCAGAAGAAGAAAAATAAGATGAAGGTCCCTAAAGGTCAGTATGTATTAACTCCAATGGTTTATTGAACAAAGTAGAAAAACTATGAAAGGGAAATTTATGAATTTTCCCTAAACAACATGAGGCACAAAGATCAACATTGTTTTTTTTTGAAACTGAAATATTACAGTTGTTAAGGATCTTGATCACAAGTGGTAAAGAAGGGTGTCCTAGTTGAGCATGCCAAAGTTGCAAAGTAGAAGGGGATTTGGTTGTAGCAATATGGACTGAAGCCAACGAAGACAAGGGATTTCCTACTGAAACTGAATGATTGTCACCAGCAGAGCTTGCAGTTTGTTTAACAAGGGACAGTGGAGGAAACACATAGAGACCCTTGCTAAGCTTCCCTTCCAGGAGGACTTGACTGGTGACCTGATCCTTGACAAAACAAAAAGCAGGATGAAACTCAAAAAATATTCCATATCTCTAGCAAATTTTGAAACACTAAGGAGATTTTTGGTTAATTTAGGCACTTGAAGTATGTTTTTAAGAAGCATAGGTCTGAAAAAATTGGAAGTGTGTAAGAGTGACTGACCAATATTCTGAATTGGCAGGGCAGAACCATTACCAACATGAAGATGTTCATTACCATAATACGACACTGAGGAAGCCAAATTATGAGCAAAAGGGGTACAATGATCTGTTGCTCTAGAGTCAGGATACCATCTATAATCAGTTGATGAAGAAGCACCACTTGTTTGAGAATCAGCTCCCCAGTTTGGATGAGTATACTGACTAAAAGTAGCAGAATAGACATGACGAGGAGCTAAATGAGCTGACTGAGATGGTGTGCTTGATGACTGACTAGAGTTCCATGAACTTGACACATTGTTATCAAACCTGTGGCAACATTTGAAAGCAAGGTGACCAAGCTTGCCACATATTTGACACTGAGGTTTACCATTCCCGGATTGATAACCTGACTGCTTAAAACCACGACCTGATCCAAACCTTGCTCCTCCTCTTGTTGATTGAGGTTGTGAAGTGACTGAATGCCTTGCACCTCTAGGTGAATTGGAAACAAAATATCTTGGAGATGGCTTATATGAGGTGTGAGCAACATTAATGGAACTAGAAATATCGAGTTCTTTAAAGTGACGTTCAATTCTGGTCTCTTGAGCAAGCAACATAGACTCAGCTTCAGCAATGCTATAGCTATCAGATCTTGAACTGACTGACACTATGAATGTATCATATGCTTGAGGTAAACCATCAAATATTGCATTAATATGGTCTCTTGGGGACAGTGGATGTCCTACTGAAGCTAGTTGATCAACAATAGACTTCAATTTCAATAGGTAATCATTGATAGAAAGATCACATTTCTTGAAATTCTGCAAAGTAGTTCTGAATTGGGATATTTTTGCTACGGTTTGAGAGTTGAAGTAGGTTTCAAGTATATTCCAAACATGTCCAGAAGTTTCACATCCTACTAACCTTATTAGCAATGGTTGAGACATAGAGGAAAGAAGCCATGAGAAAAAAAGTTGACCCTGTTGCTCCCAGTGGATGAATATATGTTTCCTCTAACTTGTTTGCAGGGAATTCATGAAAGTGAACCCAACTAGGAACCTCCATAAAATCCATAGATAGATAATTCTCATGCCATAGTTTGGGTATTACAAGCCATCTGAAAAGGACCCAAGGTTACGAGAATAACACTTTAAGAATATCGGACATATCAGAGAACTGAACTAAGTAATAGGTATTATCAAGATCCCATTTACGAGCCAGAGTTTCAACTTCAAAATTATACTTCATTTCCCACTGAAAATCCCTCCTTTTTAGCAAACACTTCTTGTCGTAGGCGTTGATGATTACAATATTTAACCACTACACGAATGTGAATGGCATCCCTAGAAAAAACAGTACGACTAGTGAAAGGAGGGGTAGGTATTGTCAAGTTACGTATGAGGTGAGATTCCAGACTGTGAATGGTGGCAGAGGATAGATGATTTGTTGAAGATGGAAATTGTGAAGATGTGGATGAAGGTGGGGAGAGGGGGAAGCCCGTGAGTGAGGAGAGTTAGTATAGGACGATTGTAAACGAGGATTAGGGATCATGGTTGGAAAAGGAGAAGGGAAGATAGGAGTTGAAGGAAGGGGAGCAAGGGAAGAGCATGAGTAGTCCATTTGGATGGCCCTGAAACAGAAATGAGTTTGCAAGATGTGTACAATGCGAAGTGATGTGCGTGGGGAAATGATATCAGATTTTGGGGGGGGGGGGGTTAGGAATTAGTATAGAGGATCTTGGTGTAATGAATATAGAATCTGAGGAGTTAATATCGGTGGAAGAGATGCATACGCCTCCATTCGCTTTTCTACAACACCACAATCGAAACAACTCTTCTCCTTCCATTTCTCATTTTATTCTTCTCTCCTTCATTAAAACCCCATTTCTTCTTCTTCAATTAGGAGGAGCAAGAGATTCACTCCATCTGTCTCTCTATCGAGTTTTCGATCTCCGATTTCTGCAAATTGAAACTGCGATTATTGATCTCTTTGAAGTTTGAAGAATTCCAAATCGACTAAGGTATGTTTACATTTCTTTATTTGATTTCCTGTTCTTTTTAGATGTACTATTAGTGTTTAGGATTGGTTTGTTCGATTTCATCAACTTGATTTTTGCAAAATAACTTAGGATTTCATTATATGTCTCTGAACCTCCTGTAAATCCTAATTATTGACAATTGACTAATTAACTGATGAACATAAATTGATCTGTATAGAGAAAACTACACATTTATGCACTTTGCACATTTTAGAAAAGATGGGTTTTTGCCAGACAGTTTCGCTATCCGATCTCTTCTCAAGCTCTGTTTTGGGCTTAATGCCTCTTATGTTATGTGATATTTTATTGATCGATATTCATGATTCTATACTGCCTGAATATTTTTCTCATCCCAAAATAATTGTATCAAGCATTTTGATCATACTTCTCTTTTGGGTTGCCTTTTTGGTGTACTTCTAACTGACATTAAATGATTAAATTAGGCATGTTTTTGTTGATTTGCAAGATATGTTTGTATGCATCAAGCTGATGAATTAGATGATGTGTTTGAGTTTCCTTGCACGTCAATCTGGAAATTTTGAAGTCAGATGGGTTGTATGGTTTTCATCTTTTCTGTTTGTGTATGATTAGATGTAAGCATGTAGGCTGGGGATCTGTAAATGATATTCAATTTGTGTAGGCCAAATTTTTTTGTAGATTATTTCTGATACCCATTATTATTATTATGCTAATGTGCCTCATTCTAAGTTCTTGATCTCTGTACTATTAGCTGAATTGCTGATTTGTGTTCATTATGTTTAATTTTCTCATTGCAATAGGTTACTATTTGTTAGAATTCTTCATTTGTTGATTCATGGAGGACGAAACAACATGGATAACCCATCATTTTGATGACATTGGGAAGCAAGTTGCATAATTTGAATCATATTTAGAGCTCATCAATGAAGGAAGCAAAGAAAATGTATGATCTGGTGGAGCTTATCTTGGCATATCTCCCTATTACAAGAGAAAGGGTATACTAGGCATCTGATGGCTCTTCTTAACACTAAGGGCTCTGTGGCAAAGGCTTGGCACATCGAGTCATATAACAATGGGAAACCCATCTCGAGCAATGGATGTGAGAAGATTATAGGGAGTGCAGTTCATGGACCTGTTCTAATTGGAAAGGCGGAGCCAGTTAATCTTCAGTTTGGTATCTTTGGGATCAGCACTTTTCCCAATGATTTCGATGGGACAAGTCACACTGGGAGCATTGATGAGTCAAGGGCTGAATTGACTGAGAATTGGAGTAGCCGATACCATTCTTCGTATTGCAGATCTCCAAGGATGTCTGATGGACCTGCCAATGAGGTACTTTTACTATTTGCTTAAGTCTTTAATTTACAAGTAATTATTAACTGTTAGTTCGAATGAAGTACTTGCTTCAACACTAATATGAATTGTTTGACTCTGTTGCGTGGTAACGTCGATTTTACTCAGTAGTCAGTTGCAATGTATATCAATGTCCATGAAAGATTTTTGTGCTTAAAGATTCAGAATTGTATTAAAACAACAATAAGCAATAGAGCACCTACTAAACAACAATAAACAAAAATCTATTCTAATTGTTAGATACTAATGCCTCTTAGTGTTCTTTTTTAATGTTGATATCAGTCTGCAAGAGGCACCTGTATTGCCCTTATAATCATTTATGCTTGATCAAAATCAACATCTGTTTTTAATCACTTTATCACTTTTCTGATAATAGCTATTGACAATTTAGGTTTATGATGGTTTGTGGGACGTTATTCTGTTCTAATGTACCTGTTCTGATTCAAACTGATAAATGGATATGTGTATGCATGAATGATAAGTTCTAGAGATTGGAATCAAATGTGTTACATGCTTGAAAAACTTTCTTGAAACCAACAACAAGAGGAAACACGTTTTGACCTTATTTCAGTGTACCAAACAAATTTATTCAAGGAGGGATTTGGCTTCATGGAGACTACATGTAACACTGGTTTGATACAACACAGGTTCCTTATACATATACGTAATTATTCCATCACTTCCAATCACTTTTTTAATTTTTTGTATTATATGTTGTCAACCACTACCTTGATTAAGTGTAGAGATGTATCGGTGTAACTATGATTTGTTTTCATTTTTGATAATTTAGTAACCCATTTGGGAAATGTCAAAGACACGATCCAAGAACTAGGGTGGCATGTCGAAGGCATGCCATTGTACCCGTGCCAATAAAATACGGGTACACACTACATGAAAAGTCTACGGCACAGCTGATATACTAGTTCTATAATAAAATAAATCTACAAGAATTTGTTCTTCACAGCTTTTTGGAAGTCCAACAACAAACGCCAAAAAGGTAAGTCTTGTTTCAACCTTAGGTTTAGATTTTAGAGGAGGACCGTTAGTTTGACTGAGTGAAACTAGTAAGGAGATAACAACATACACTTAGGTCTAATTCCTTATATTATGACTGTTTATATCGTAGTTTTTTTGTTTTCATGTTAATCACTTAATCTTTAATTGAAAGAGTGGATAAAGAAATCTCAAACTTTAGGTATTTGGGAATTGGGTTAATTGCGAACAGTGCATTGACCGTGCATTGATGTGCCCCCCATAGTAAATAGCTAATACAAGGTTATCCTATGAAAAATCACTATTTCAGTTTCTTGTGATTAACGTGCATTGACCGTCTGTTTCCAAAATGTTTGTATTTAGATGATTAAGATACCTCTGACAAATCAAAGTCTGAAATTGAATGTTTTATATCTCGAACAGTGCATCTCGAAGAAAATCAAAGGGTTCAATTCAAATGATAAATGTATCTCGAGAAAAATCTAACAGTTATTATAATTAAAAAAAACTCATGTTCTTCCCTAACCCACTCATCCCCCTTCTCCTCCTCCCTCTCTCATGATTAAATTTCACACCACCACCATCATCTTCTCAGTCTCCCTCATCATTTTAACACCCCTTTGCTTCCACTAACATTACCATCTTTCCCCCCTTTCTCATCTCTTACCCTCCCTGCAAATCACCACCGCCAAAAAAACCCCTCCCCCTTGACTCACCACCACCCATCGATAGACCCCTTAGCCCTCGATGAAAATCTTGGCTCACTGCTACTTATCTCTCATCATCATAAAAAAACATCAGGAGTTTTCATCTTATCCACTCTCTGATTACATTTCCACACATCTACTCTTCCCTATTTCTTCATAACTGCCCAAAACCAACACTCGACACCTATCTTTGTTTTTCTCTGACTCTAAAGAAAACCACTATCACGATCCGCAATACAACTGTGGTAGGGTGGGTTTTGGGGGTCATCCAATGGTGGTTTCAAAGTTGGATTTATTTGATTGGAAAGTTTCACTTCGAGAATTCAAATTAATCTATGTTTTCTTAGTGTCCGATATTAGAGACGTTGTGATAGAATAGAAGATCACTAAGAGGAAATTAAGAGGGGAAATATAAGCAAACAAGGTGTCGATTCCAGTGCCGAAGGTGGTGTAGGCGAAGTTGAATAAGCAAAGGGAGGAAGGGAAGGCACATATGGCGAAGAGGTGAAAAAGAAGCAGAATCGGATTGCGGATGAGGATGAGTATGAGAGGATGGTGCTTGTTTCAAATACTAGCAGAAAAAGGAGACGATGGATGGGGGTGTTATGGATGTTTGGGTGTTTTTGTTTTACAGAAAGAGGAATACAACAGAGAGGAAAAAGAGGGGCAAGGGCTCGGTAGTGTCGTGAGGAAGGGGTTATGGTGTTTTCAAAACATAGAGATGGAGAGGATGTGGGGAGGGAAGGACAATGTGAAATAGAGAGGGGGGCAGGGAGGGGGAAGGTAGTGTTGTCGAGGTGGATAGAGATGGGGAAGAAGGGGGAGGCAGTTTTGTCGCGGGGGGACGGAGATGGGGAAGAAGGGGGAGGGAGGGAGGAAGGAAATAAGGAGGAAGATGCAGGTTGGGGTAGGGATGTGCATCCTGCGATCCCGATCTCGCTTGGTCACATCCCATCTCGTCCTGATTTTTTTGAGTTTTTTTGGGATTGATCAAACTCATACAAATTTCGTCTCGTTTAGAAGTTATTTATTCAATATTTATTGTTATTAATTTTAATCAAACTACCATTCTAAAGGAAAATTTTGGATGTGTTGAAATTAAATTAAAACATCTATTGTTTGAAAACTTGCTTGATTTGATACTCTTAATTTAGATAGAAACTTTAGTTTGAATATTTTAGGTCAAATAAGATCAATGAAAATTTATGTTTTTTCACATTTTAGATTATACACAATTTTTCTTATATCACAAATGATGTTGAACATAAAAAACTGTAAGTTTATTAGACCATAAATTTTATATGACATTTAATATTGTTATGATGAAAGTGATATGTACATAAATTAGACATTATTTGTGTGTGAGCATCGTGAGATGAAAATTTTGTTATTCTTCATTGGAGAATTATTTAGTACATGTTCATCCCTTCCCGAACACGTTTGGGATGAGATGAGGTCGGAATGAGATTTATCCCGTTTCGATTCCAAACGAATGGGATGAGATAGGGATAAGTCCATCCCGGCCCGTGCCTCCCTCTGGTTGGGCTTAAGGAAGAAAATGGGTTTTTAAAAAAAAAAAAATTGTTAGACTTTCCTTGAGATATGCTTATCATTTTAATTAGACATTTTGATTTTTTTCGAGATGATTTGTTCTAGATACAAAACATTTGATTAGTCAATGATATTTTGATCATCTAAACACGAACATTTTGAGAACAAAGGGTCAACACACGTTGACTGCTAGTCTTGGAGGAGACTGAAATAGTGATTTATTATGGAATAACCTTGTATTAGCTATTTGTTATTAGAGACACATCGCAAATTAATCCTAGGAAATTATCAATTTTTTATTGGCAAGGATCATTGTGCACCTGAACCATAACCTTTTTTAATGCCTTATATAAGAGCTATGATAACTTTCAAAATAATTGTCTATCGTAATTTGTTAAGGATTTAAATTTTCTCACTGTAATTTTTGGATTTGTTATGTTGAGTACAACAATAAGCTCGAGGCTGAAGTATTTCAATTTTAGTGTCAAATCATTTGAACCTAGATTATCACAATCTCAATAGTCGGTTCAGTTATTTTTAAATTTTCTTTAACTCTCCTAGGATGCATTCATAAAGTAATTAATTAATTTTTTGTTGTTGAAATTAAATCATTAATTTGTTCACCTTTTCTAAATAACGTTATAACCTCGTTAATTGCTAAATTTGGAGCTATGTTCTGAATATTAATCATCCAATATATTTGTTGAAAACAAGATTCCGGCGTTAACTATTAATAATATAATAAAATGTAATAAACAAGATTAGGGAGATTACATACCTTAGATAAGAGTTTTGAAAAAATATAACAACACTATTACAAAAAGGGCAATTCTGGCGGATGATATATAACATTAAATGCATACTCTCGGCGGATTAAGGGTATCCGCCAGAAAAAAGGAAAATCTTAATATTTTTATCCGTCAGAATAATGTTTCTGGCGTTATATTCAGCATGACAATATAAATAAGGAAATTTCTCGCCCAAATGCTCATTAAAAATCCTAATCTAACGTTTATATCCGCCATTGCAGACACATCATCAGTCAGAAATACTTCTGTTTAATAGTGGTAGACACTTCATCCGCCATAAATGTTTGTTAATTCGCCAGAACCCTTCATGTTCACTTTTACTTGGGGCATGGGTTGACATCATCGGGCTGCTGGCTCTGGTTGTCCCACTTTCCACCCAAGCCGAAGCCAACCCTGGAATCCAATGTCAAAACCTAGAGAAGGTCATCTCCCTTCCAACTGAACCCCTTTTTCCATCCTTCTTGCCTCTTTCAAATGGAAATGGCAGAAGAAAAAGAAGAAACGCCCAAGGTATGACTCCTCAGAAGAAGAATCGTCAGACCAAGTAATGATCCCGTTCAAGAAAGGCCTAAAAGCAGACGACAACGAAGAGATCGTCTCAATCCTCGAATCCCTAAAACAAGACCTCCAAACCTCCTCCTCCACCACCGCCAAAACCCTCTCCGACCACGACATCACCTCCGTCCAATCCGCCATCGAGAAGATCACCTTCTCCGTTGTCTCCTACATTCTGTCCGACAACAACTTCTCAATCGACATTCCTCGCACCTCCGCCATTCAGCTCTACGTCCCTCAGCTCGACCGCATCATCCTCAAAGACAAGACCTCCGCCATTCCCTTCGCCAACTTCAATGGTGCGGTGGGTAATTCATTACTCTCTCGATTTCGCTGTCCTTTTTTTTTTTTTTTTTCAATTCTTGATTGATTTTATCTTCACTTCTAAGTTTGTTTTCTCTTCTTTGATTCAGCTCTGAAAACTCTCTTATAAACTTTTAGGGTTTCGATTTTGTTTCAGTGTAACTCATTACTTGAAATTGTTCTCATGTTGCATTTGAGAATGGACGGCGAGGATTTAACAGAGCAAGAAACTGCCTTATATGATCGCCAAATTCGTGTTTGGGGCGTAGACCCCCAACGGAGGTAACTTTTTTTTCCTTTCACTTTGTTACTTTACATTTGTATTTGTGAGTTCAATTGAAAGCAAAGGCAGCTTTGAGAAGTTCTTTACTTTGATTTGAAATTAATCGGTCTGGTTGATTATGTAGGTTGAGCAAGGCACATATGTTGGTCAGCGGCATGAAAGGCACATCGGTTGTGAGGTAATTTAGAACTAGTTTGTATTTTAATTGAAATTTTATTTTGAAGATTTAGTTTTAGGCTGTTTCTACATGAGGGGAGCAAAAAGTACAAAGAACAGGTCGTTTGTCGGGCATTCCAAATAAGATTTTGTTTGAATTTATATTGAAAATTGCATATTTGAGCCCAACATTTGATCAAAGCTAAGATGTATTATCTGTATTATACCCAATTGATCAAAGCTCGATGCTAGTGTTGGAGAGTAATGGAAGACAGAGCATTGGGAATTTGAGTACGAGTTCTCGGGAGTCCGAGTCGGAGCGAAGTCCCGAGGAGGAGAGCACCAGGTATCAAATTTGGGTTTAAATTTGTGTTAGAATAACTCCATTACTAATAGAATTTGATGGGCATTTGTAACTGGTGTTGTTTGCAGTGTGGCAAAACATCTGGAATCTGTTTGCAGATATTTGGTGGATTATTGGATTTTATTGGGTATCAGTTGGTGGGCAAGAGTTGACTCGTGATTCTCCTCAGCTTTACTGGTTTATTCCAATTAGTTATTCATTATAGCTTGAAATTAGTTGTTTCTCTTGTGATATTTTGTGTTGATCGTGCAATTCTGTTTGCAGGCTCTATATAGTTTTCCTGGCGTTTGATGTCTTCTTTGTTGTTTTTTTCCGTTGCTCTCGCTTGTGTCATTGGCATGGTTGTTTGCTGCTGTCTACCATATCTTAATTTAGTTATCAAAAGTAATGAGAGTTAACTGGGCTACGATACAAAAGATCAAATCTGGCCGAACTTCAGGTTTGTTCCTCCTGGAATCAAGAGGTTCACAGGTTGTGGTGGAGTGGAACTTCTTAATGGTGAACATATTGAGGTTGATTCCGTCCTAGCAACTTGATATCGCAACAATGTTCCTTATTGGCTACAGTTGAGCAATATGCTCTTCTCCCTACTCTTCAACTAAAATTTCTAAGATTGTAATTAGTCTGAGTCAAAATTTTATAGTTCATTGATCTAACTGTGTGCGTGCTTACTCATATAGGATAATGATTTCTTCTCCAAGAATGGACTATCTAAGGCAAAACTGGGTTTTACGCAGTTGGGGGTTCACAAAGAGAGAGCTTTCTGGTGCATCCTTTGATGCCACAAAAATAGCTCAAGATAGTATGGAAGGAAGAAGCCAAGCAATCGATTATAGAGACCACCAAGCCCTCTCCAAAAAGCCCAAGTTTTCAAAAACTGCGCATTTTGTGTAAAACAGGAAGACGAGGCTTTGTTCAGTAGTTCAAAGATTTTGTACAATGGCTATTAAGATTTATTCATTTTCAATTTGAATGATATAAAAGAGTTTCCTTTTCTCCATTTCATCAACGTGTTAATGATTTCTCGTGCCATTAAATTTGTGTGGGGAAAATTATTAGTATTTATATTAAAAAATTACAAAAATTAAACGATTATATGTTTACATGCAAAAATGCTAGGAAATCAGGTTTTTGCAATCATATTTTGTAATCAGGGTGACGTGGCATGATTTCGAAAGAATGATGAAATTCCCAAAGAGTTTGTGTAATTCAAGGTTGCAAAAAACCTCCTCTGACGTTGCCACATCATCTTGGTTGCAAAACTTGACGGATAATAAATTTTATTAAATTATATCATTCTCTATTGTGGGGGTTATAAGAGCCGAAAATGCTTATATTGGGGCGGTTATAAGCGCCAAAAATGAAGCATGTCTGACACTTATATCTACCAGAAATGAAGCATTCCTAGCATTTATAAACGAGATTTTTTAATTTTTACTGTCATTTACATCTGCCACCAAGTTTTTCCTAGCGGATATGTTTTTTGATTTCTTGTCAGATTTGAAATAATGTCCTGGTAGATTAAGAAACTTATTCGCCGGGACAAGCTCTTTCCCGGCGTCAGCAATCCTGGTGTAGGATTTTCCTAGTGGATATAGCTTTCCTGCACTGGGATCAGGCATTTTCTGTCATATATCATCTGCCACAATTGGTCTCTTTTGTAGTAGTGTAATAATAATATTGGTTTGACAGTATAAATACAAGTTTATGCATAAGCATGCCAAAAACTATTTACTACCAGGGAGCAACAGACAAAAATTCTCATATCTATTCTCCAAAGGCAACAACTATTTGGCACCCCAACTTACTTCCACTCATATCACTCATCTAATTTTTTCTCCCCCCTCCCAAATTCAAAACGATTGAAAAGAAGGAAGCAACCTAGTTATTATTTTGAAAGTTATTATAGCAAATATGAGAATGAGAACGAAGTTACTAGTGAAGAGAAGGAAACAATAGAGTATACTAGTGTGGAAGATTTTAAAGAATATTTTTTAGATCTAAAAGATTAATTTGAAAATGAAATTCTTATGGAGGGTCAAAACACTATTGAAGATGAATGTGAGGCAACCGCTTCTTAGTCTCCTAAGGAAGACGCTCCCCGACGATTTTTCCGAATCAGAAAAGCAAACCTAAATTCAAGGGATAATTATAAAAGAAAAGTTAATGAAGATCAACATTACCTATTGGATTCTCTCAAGAACTAGGTTATTCCTAGCAATTGGTTGTTTTTCTTTTCAAGTCTGTGTGCTTGAAAAATATCATTCTGACTTCTTCTATTTGTTAGGCAAGGGGAGGAATATTCTTATTCTCAAGATGATTAAGCAATTGAATGATGCCTATCAAGATCACGAGTTTAAGCGCGCTCACCAAGGAACCATCTGGACAACCATTCACCTGGTAAGTTTAACTTTTAGCTTAAAACTCATGGATTATTCTCTTAGCTTGGATGAGGATTTAAATGAGATTTATTTCCTTGTGATGATGTAATGTATGATGAAGGAATCAGTGAGTGGTGTAATTTTGATGTACTCTTATGCTTTTGATTTAATGATAAGGTTAGGAGAGCCTCAAAACCCCAACTTGCCTTTAAAAAAAAACTTCTTCTCTTCTCACCACCACCCTCTTTCTTCCAACATCTTCGTCTCTCATTTTTCTTCTTCTTCTTCTTCTCTTTCCTCCCCATCCGGGAGCACCCTTTGCATATCATCTTCATTATCTCAAATATAAATTGAAGACAAAGTTGAAGAAACAGAAGATCTGGAGCCTTTACAGACCCTCCACCTCGATTCCGCCGTCGCCCCCTTTTTTTTTTTTTTTTACTGATTCTTCTCCTTCCCCATCCCTTTGCACTTTGATTTTTTTTTTTGCCCTTACGGAAAAGTCCTCTGCGACTATGAGCTTTTCATTCACAAGTTCCTTTGCGATGGTCTAATTTTTTTGCTCTCGCAACGCCTCGTACAAGTAGGGAACTCATCCTCGCATGGTCTGCCGCGAGAATGAAAAAAAATAGAATGCGAGGGGAAGGGGAAGAAGGAAAGGGAAAGGGGCGACAACCTGTGCGAGAAGAAGAAATACTGGGAGATATAGGAAAGGGGAAGTAGAAGAAGAGGATGGAAAATGGGTGACAGTGGCTGTTGTGGCTCCATTTCCTTAATTTCTTGCTGTCACCGGTCGTTTCTCACTGTCCCTCGCAATCGATAGCCCCCTTGTTACCCCCTTATATGATATTGATGTTGTTCTTGTTCTTGAGAAAAAAAGTGTGAGAGAAGAAGAAGATGAATAATGGTTTAAATAGATGGTACAGACTAAAAAAAAATGGGTGTTGTGGGTTAGAGTAAGTTGTGGTTGGCAATGGCTTCTCCAAATAATAACACAATTTTACTACAAGATACAAGCTTCAATTTTACCAACAATTGTTATGCATTATTAGGCTTCCAAAACCCCCCATCCTTAAAAACCCAAACAACAAATATTAAATAGAACATGAACTCTCCAAATTTCGAAAGAGGCTCAAGATTTCAATCTCTTGGAAATGATGGAAGAGAGTTTATGAATTTATAGAGAACGGGGTACAATTTGCGAATAACAATGAGGCTAGTAAAGTCATGGTAGTATTCATGTTGGCATGAAAGGACAAGACCCTCCGAGGATGATATTCTCTAATCTCTAGTTTTTAGATAAACCAGTTTGGCCTTTTACTATTCCTAAAGAACAAAGAATTTTAGCAAATTTTCATTTTTCATTTTGATATATATATATATTTTTGCAATTTTTGTTAGAATATGTAGGGCTTGCACTCAACACAATCAAGCTCAAGTCCAAGATTGATTCTGTTTTATGTGGAATTGCAAACAATTTATGCTTTACAATCAGGTATTGAAGCAAGGTTTGTCAACCAAACTTCATCGCCTAGAACAGACTCATTATCATCGTTTCTGTGCCACCGCCAGAGTGCTTGAGTTGCATTCACCACCTCCAACTGACCATGACCAAAACTTGCCTCCCTGAATAGTGATATAATTGGTTGAGGATCGTCATACCTACTCAAAAACAGCCCATTTAGAAACTTTGTCATGCACTTGAGTATGCTAAAAGAACTAGTTACTGAATTAAGGCCGTGTTTGTGCATCATGAAATTTATTAAATCTACAATGTTTGAAGAACTCACTCTCTTGCAAGGCCTTCGCGGTTGCCTCCATCACCGATGTTGATATACATTGGACCGCATTTATCATTTTGGCCACTATAGACATGAGTCTGCAGGTATTGTATTTGAAGACGAGGAAAAGAACAAGTCAAGGTCAGGAAAATGCAGAGAAAAGCTATCAGGTAGCTAGGAAAGAAAATGGACTTACAAAGCGTTCGTAGGCATGAACATGTCCTGCAAAAACAAGATCAACACGTGCCTGATAAAGCAATCCTTCCATTGCAGCCTTCATTCCAACTGATTCTTTTTCCCCTTGATGAGCTTTGTTCGAATTATACCATGGTGCATGAACAAGCACAATCACCCATGGGGTTTTCTTTCTATCAATCTTAGCCAAGTCAGATTGTAACCACTTATACTGAGCAGAATCAGCATCGAAATCAGTATACGAACCCAACATGATAACATGTACTCCAACAACTTCAAATGAGTAATAGAGATTGGAATTTGATCCACTCTCTTCATAG
The DNA here is from genome assembly GCA_003290165.1 of Berberis thunbergii. NCBI lineage: Eukaryota > Viridiplantae > Streptophyta > Magnoliopsida > Ranunculales > Berberidaceae > Berberis > Berberis thunbergii. The sequence continues at coordinate 687,539 of QNQO01000342.1, read as the reverse complement.
GGCATGTGCCATCTAGAGTTGTAGGCTGTGAAGGGTGTGGAGTGTACTAGTGGTATCGTCTCAACCTCATGGTTGCCTTGGGTTACCATCCAAGGGCGTTGGCTTGCAAGTGGTTCGACAAGTCGTCCAAATGAGTCCCATAGTGGTTGGTAGAGGTCCGCGTATGCCAAGTCACCGGGTAAGATCAAGACATCGTAGTCTGACTCTGCTATGTGTTGGAGTGTGGACTTTGTCCATTCAGTTTGGCCTAGATCACCTGCAATTCAACCAAATAAGTAAAGGGATTCTCTCATAACATAAAGTCCCGAAGTGTTTGAAGAAAATGTGAACCTTTTGCAAAATTCAGATTTGATTATGAGGAAAACAAACAACCCCATTAGGCTGCCTATATTGATCAGCTTACCTACTACTGCAAACTTAAGCGGTAATTCAACTGGTGGAGTTTTAAAGCTGAATTTACGTGTATCAGAACCACCACAGCGATAGTAATAGACAGTATTTGGCTTTAATGGTCCAATGAGTACTTCATGTATTTGTCCAGATTTGTAAGCCGCTGTATACTCGTATGACATCGTGGTTCCTGTGGCCACCGAATCATAAGCTCCATCTTTTGCACCATAGTCGACTGTTGCAAGAGTAGGGTCTTCAGTAATCCAAGTAATTCTCATCCTATCATTACCCACCATAGATATATGCACCTGGTCACTAGGTAAATTAGTGAATGATGTATACAATTTGCTCAATCTAATTAGGTTGTATTTGTTTATGCTTTAATTTTAACTGTAACTAGTGTGGAAGTTCTGAATTGCTTCTTACTAGAATAAGCAACACTTCATGGCTTCTTCTGAATAAAAGAAATACAGAATCAAACATATCGTTGGTTTATTAATTCTCTAACAAGTACAATAATTAATAGATGATAAAAATATTGAAAACTCGAATTGATTATACTTAATTTTATTAGCACAAGCAAGTAAACACCCAAAAAGTCAACATGAAACCCCCCAGTATGGAAGCAAAGATGCGAATAAACCCTTTGAGGGAGCCATAAATTATATCTGAAGGTCAATGCCGTCCTGCTCAGGATACACAAAGGTCTTTGCTTGGAAAAGTAGAACGAACATTTAAGAACACAAGAAAATATATATATTATAAAAAGATTCCTAGTTCTTATATATATATATATATAGTACAAACTAACAAAATTATATTATTTAAGGCGATTTCCAGGAGTATTAGGCCGCAAAATATGCTCGTTGTTTCATACCTTCACTCGAACAACCTTAGGTGTGTTTTTACTATTTTCTGTTTTTGAAAGAATAAAATTCACTATATCAAATTAGCATTTTGTAATAACTCCCACAACAGTAACATTTTTTAGCTGTAACAGTTCATCAAACAATTTTACACATTTTCACAAACAAAGTGATACAATTATCACTATAAAAGGTATGAGGCTACGTACAAGTGATACTATTTACGGTGATTCAATTTATTGTATCATCACTTGACTGAATTTAGTTTTAACTTGAAATTGTTTGGTTAATTGTTATAGCTCAAAAGCATTACTGTTTGGAGGGTTGTTACACAAATGCCATAGTGATTAGGCGCTACATTAGCTAATTTATTAGTCATGGTAGTGTTCTTTTTTTTACTTGCCTTCTGAACTTGGCTTTTGAAAACATTTTATTATTATTTTTTGTTGTATGCTATTAATTCTTTGGATATTAAACATGATTGAAAAAATCTGTGATTTTATTGATTTTTTTTTGGTGATTTTACACAAAACTCTGCTAAAGACATTAAAAGTCAACTTAATAAACAAATTTTTAAAAAAATTCTTTGTTTACTTATACCTGGTTCGCTTCATATATACTCCAAAACCATAGCAATGTGCTTAATTAGTCGAATAATTGCCTTGTTTACTAGTTGAGCCCCAAAAATTGAATTCAGGATTATTTTTCTAAGTCGATATCCTTGCTATATCTATCCTTCAAGCTAAAAATTAATTAAAATTTGCAGTTGTTACCATCAGGATTCAAAATACAATACTGTCATGAATAGGATATATCAATCCATGATTTTATCATTCAAATTCAAGATATTTTGGGATATTTAAGCTGGGATATTTGTGAATGTATATTTAGAAACAAAAATAAGGACAAATTTTATATTATACTTGATTTTAAAGATAGGACATGTAAAAAAATACATAAATTCTAAATGGCGAGGAAACCAGCGATGGGGAGGGGAGTGACCGCTCATCCCCTTCAAGATATGCAGCAGTGCGAATTTTGAGGGGGATGAGTGGTAAAACCCCTCCCCCTCGCTGGTATCCTCGCCCCTTTCCTCGACAATAAGAAAAGTTCAAAAAAATAAGGTAAATTTTGATGGGATTGGCTTAAATGTTGAAAAGAAATTGTCTTAAAAAAACTGTTTTATCAACTAGGACAAGAGTAAGTCTAGTCAATCATGTTTTGTTAATTTTTTAATTTTATTTTGGTGTTTTTGTACTTTTTACCCTTCTTTTTAAAACATAACCACAAACATTATATATAGAAAGGGTGGAAGTGTAAAAAATTCTTAAAATGCAAAAAAAAAAAAAAAAAATAACTAGCAAACATGACTGGCGAGAATTGTTGGCTTGGACAATGAGTCCCGTTACCAAGAGTGTAAACTGAACAAGAAACTTAAGTCCGCCAAAATTTGACAACTGAAAAACTGGGAAATAAAAGAATTCTTAATTGTTCAGTAAAATAAAAATGAAAGCATATTATGTTAAAAACCAGAGATGCCAAATGAATGAATTCATCAAATCATGTTTAAAAAAAATGCATGAATCTATCAAATGGTAATGCATGTTGAGAAGAGAGAATCACACATGACAAACAAAGAAGTATAATTTTATGTGGTTGGAAAGACAGTTACCTGTTGCGGCGAAGTCGAATCAAGATCACGAGGAACAAAAATGTTCTTTCCGGCAGGTGGACGTTCATAAGAAACAACACGACCAAGAAACGCAGCCGAAGCTAAGACCAAAATCACTCCCCAGCAAAAAAATCTCGCCATAGTTTTAGGTTTTGATACTTGAAATGGAACGAGAAGAAAACCACCCAGTTTCAGTTTTATATAAATATAAGATATCCTAAGAGATATATATTTATATGAACTTATAAAGAAGAAGTGATACAAACAAAACAAGTAAGTGAGTTAATTGTGTTTAGACGAAATGAGTGAAGAGGGAAAGAAATAAAGAGAGAAGGAATTAATAGACTTCACACTTGCGGTTATGTTTGCAAAACATGTCGTCATGTGACACCTGGGACGCAGGTTTAGTTACACCTGTTGTGGGTGAAAGTCAACGTACATTTTCCCAGCAACGATATTATTTCCAACTTGAAAGATATCTTATATCATCAACTACTCCAGCTTGCAAGATTTGTGCGGCCTCCATCTATTTGGTTGTTGTGTTCTTGGCCTCTGTTGGATTGCCAACCGCGTCTCTTGGTGTATAATGTAGACAGTTTGGAGTAACCACATTGGGGTCATTATGCTTTCATTTTCAGCCTATTTTATAGAAAATTCTTTATTTATTTATTTATAATCTACTGCGACATTCGATGTCGAGATGAACTTGGATTTCTCAAAACATTACAATGAAAATGCATAGAGTCACCCGCAGTGATTTGGTTCGCATTTGAGCACAATTGGAATGAATTGATTATCAGGTAAATCAATCAGAACCGGCTATCTTTTTATATCAACCAAAATCAGTAATTTGGAATGGGTAGTTTTTAAATCTAACATTATGAGAAATGGGAACCAAAATGTTTTTGGCTTTGTTAGACTGTTTTCATTTAAAAGGCGAATTCCAATTAGAATGCAGACAACAATCTAGGCTCTTATTTTAGTTTGTTTGCGATGTTTTTGTGGAATGGACAAGAATGAAATTAAGGCAACATCTATCCAAACAGACCGATAAATACTGGCTATAATCAAATAAAATGTAACCAGTTATCTGATCACGTCGATAGTTATCTGAGCACAAAAATTGTTGAACAGTTAAAGCAATAGAGTCGTGTTGTGCGTTGTTAATGCCTAACACGACACGACTGTGACATATAGTCAACTAAGAAAAGAAGGATGAACAAGATACTGTGGTATTGCACGTCACAACAATTTTGCTGCTGAAATTAGCTGTTCAGGATTTTGCTTTCAAACTATGGTAGTGTCAAATTTAGTTGAGAGATTATGTGATTATTATCATTCAGGAAATTAATGATATATAGTTAAGAGAAATTTAGTTGGTTTTCTCATAAAGGATTTTCATTCCCTTCCCTACAAGGTGGACTTTCTAAATTTTCATTCTTAATTAATGATAGGGTGTTGTGTCGTGGCTTGCATTAGGATTGCGCCTTGTGTAATTTTCTTTTCTTCGTCTTTTTAATAATTATCTTTGTGTTATAAAAATAAAAATTCCTTATTATCATAAGTGGTAAACATTTGAAGTAAATTTTGTTATCACTTTTTTTTTTTCTTGAATTGTTTTATTGATCACCACTCACTTAGAACATACAAGTCTAAGAGCTGTAGCTAGAATGAAGGGAATTGGAACTCTTGGACAGTTCGACTTCATTAAATCATGTTACTTTTCAATGGTGTTCATTTCGTATCGATGGTAGCTATGTCATGTAAAGGTATTTGGCACCGGCATTTCAGGATTTAGCACTGTATCTTGGTACAGACCAAATTGCTACCATCATTCTGAATATTAATTAATTGTGAATTTATGATCACACATTATCATCATCATCTTAGTTCAATATTATTATCATGAAGATCATGGATCTCCATGAGTAGACAGCATAAGGTCGAGTATAAGAAGACAATGAAAGTCAATAAGTCTTCATCCATTTGGGAAATTGTTTTTGGCACTTTAAGCACAAATTTGCATTTTGATTGTCCATTTAATTATGTAATTAGGGATACCGGATTAAAATGGCTTGTAGTTATTTAGAAATATCGGATTAATAATGATTCAAATTATTTTTCTTTTTCTAGTTAGGATTACACTTGTATCATGAATAAAATAAGCTCCAAGTTATTTAAAATTGTTTTATTTTACATGATACCAGAGCAACGACCATAGGATCATGCTTCTGCTGCTATCCTTGCTTTTATTGTTTTGCTCTTGTCATGTTTTACTTTGCTCTGCATATACCTTGCTGATTTGCTACTGAATTGTTGTTTTGTCTCAAAGTCTTGCTGATTTGTTGTTGCTATTGTGGTGTTGCCTTTGCCCTACATTATGTCTGATGCACCCATTGTACCTGCTATGCCTACGCCGATAGTGACTGTGGTTTCAGAACCAGTGTCTTCTCCTTATGGTGTCAAGTTGAATGACACTAACCACACTCTCTTTGGTCGCAAGTTTTCTCCATGTTTATCATCAGACAAGGTAGTAAAAGAGATTTTTGACTTTGCTGATTTTGTACATTTATGATATTTATGCATCATCTTAAAGGGTGTGTTAACATGAATAGTAATTATATAATTAGGAGTACCGGATTAACCGAGATTCAAATTATTTTTCTTTTCCTAGTTAGGATTTCATTTCAACCCTATAGATATCTCATTGTGAGATGGATAGAATAAATTTTGAATTATTTAAAATTGTTTTATTTAACTCAAATGACACTATATTTTTGGATAAGTGCTCTGGTGCATTTATAACTACTTCTCTCGCAAGAAGGAAACTCATCTTCCCCCTCTAGGAAAATCCTTGATCATCTTCTTCTTTTGTTGATCTCTTTGTGGTTTGGAAGGTGTGTGGACTTCTTCTGTCTATAGATGTTGTAAAAAAACAATTCTGATTTTGATTTATTGTGAGATATTTCTTTGTGGCCTTTGGGGAATGTTTTCACTATCTCTTTGAAAGAATTCACTAGATTTTGATAAAATTGTGTTCATTTTAATTTTAATCATCATTTTGCTTTCTGGGAGGAGTTTCTTTGTGAGTTTTTATTTCTCTACTACTAATTGTTGGACAAACACACTTCTTTGAAAAAATTGTTATTTGGAAGAATTATGTGGAAAAAGTTTATTGGTGATTCACGTTCTCTTAGCTTAATGCAACAAATTTGGTGTTCGAGCCATTTTTGTTTTATCGACTCTTCATGTTTAGAGAGTGGCATGGAGAAGCCCGAAAACCTTCGAGATAGAGTAGGAGAGTGATTTTCATCGTTTTACTCAAGTTGGAGTTTAGTTATCCTTCTTGTTGGCTCAATTTTATTGTTGATTCCTGAGATTGAGATATTAAATTGTTGTCAAGACCACGAGAAGCCGACGAGGAGATTCATCTATGTCCTTCTAATCAACATATTTTTTTGGGAAAAAGTGGTTTGCAATTGTTGTTATTTGTGTCTTATGTATTGGTGTTGTGTATCAGTTTTGTTTTCTTTGTTGTTTAAGGTAGTGTTTTGTGTTTTTAAGGGATGCCTCTTTAATTGGATGTTTGTTATTTAAATATTTTTTTAATAAAAAAGAGACTATATACACTTGATTAATTGAGAATTATAGTATTTGATCTTTGTTTCCGTTGAAATTTTGAGAAAAATTAAAGATTCACAATAGAAATAGTGTGTTAAAGTTTCAACCCGTTTTGGCATGTATGCCTCGAGATGTGAGTTAAAATGTTAATATATTTTATTATAATCACATACCAGTCGGAGGTTGGCTAGCGCCCATTGTCCAAGTCCACATGAAAAAATGGTCCTCAAACACCCATAATGACCATTTATTAAGATGTTTAACAGTGTGAACCTAAACATGTTTCTTGAGGAACAATGTCAAATTGGATTGAAACTTTGACACATTTTTGCTAGTGTTAAATTGAAATTTTTACCTTAAATCACTACAAAAAAAAAGCCCTTTAATAGCGGTTCAAAAACGCTATGGTAGGATACCATAGCTGCCGGCGCTATAATAGACCCTGGGTCTTTATAGCGGTTTAAAACCGCTATAGAAAGTTAGCCTGTTATAGCGTTTTTAAAACGCTATAGTAGAGTCTATGATAGCGTTTTAAAAATGCTATAAAAGGCCAGCTTTCTATAGCGTTTTTGAAATGCTATGCTAGAGTCTACCATAGCGTTTATACATAGCAAAAAAAAAAAAAAAAAAATTTGGCTATCAAATGACGTTTTATTTCTAAAAAATAAAAATTTAAATGTGCCAAACTTAAACATTTCCATGAATAGAGGCAAATCAATGGTTTCCTTCAGATGTTTTGATTTCTTTTTATGAAAGACAACCTGAATATATAAAAGTAACATTCCAATAGTACAATTCTTTATGAGAAAATCTGTAGCCAATGGTTACAATACATTGAGCCAATATAATTAACCATCAATAATGGTAATGTACCATTCAATGTGGGAGAGTTCAGACCATCAAAGATTGTCCAAATAACGCCATTTCATATCACACAATGGTATTGGATCCTAGATGGGGTTGGAGTGCTCTTCGACGCCCTGTTTGTCCATTCTGATCATTATCCACAGTAATTTCAATGTCCGGTTTCTCTTTGAAGTTTGCCATCCTCCCCAGTTCTTCAACTTGTTCAATTACAAGATCTAGTCTCACTACCATCTCTAATAACAATGAAGCAAAGGCAGCAAAAGGAAGTGCTTCAGAGAATTCAAGACTAGTTATTGCAAGCTTGCTTAGTGTTGGCCTCAAGACCTTTCTCTCTGACTCCTTGGGGTGATCAGCAACCCGGTTGGTTTTCCATTCAAGTAGCGCTGATGTATCAGTCTTCACTGAGGATAAGGACACCCCATTGTTCTCCTTGTCATGCTTGGAAGCTGCAGCAGCTAAGGCTAGCATGTTGCTGGCTTGGTTCTTGTTGGAGCCAAGGAAGAGTCTAGGTTAGGACTTTATGGCAATGTTGAGGTCATGCAAAGCTTCATGAAGATAGTCAGAGAGCAAGCTTGGAGAACAAAGATGGTTGTTTCTGATGCTATTATCAAGTTCCATGAGCACCTTTGAGACTTCCCCAGCAACTCGATTGCACGGGTTACGGAATAAAGTTCGAACTGATTTTGGTGTCTGAACAAAGACAACTGTGCATTACTAAACATCAAACAGTTCAGACAAATAGAAGACGAGTTAGATACAAAAGCAATTGTTATTTAAACATGGAAATGAAGTTTCCATGAATCTGGTCAACATTGTAGTGATATTTATGGACTATATGGTATCAAGAACAAGAACATGGACTTTGAAATTATTGTATTCCATGTTTAGTTCGTTAGCGTTTCTGAATCTGACAGGATGGAAAAAAAAAACAGTATATATAACACAAAACAGGACAATCTAACCAAACTAGAACCATAATCGTATATACTTATTAAATCAGACAACCATAGGACACAATATAGGCTGTCTCTTTATTATATGTGAAATACCAGTTCATTTAGATTATAGTTAAGCTTCAGTACTGGAAAAGCAACTAATTAACTATGAAGTTTTTATTAATTAGATCAGTCTGTAAAACGAATATTTATAAAAGCAGCAAGATGTAGTTTATGAATAAACCCATTCTTTAAATGACTTAGGTAACCATTTATAGTTATCAGTGACAGTTGCTGATCTAGGCCATATCTTAGCCTCTAATGACATTGTTATGTAGCATAAATACAGCTAAATCTCAACATAATAGAGCACAAATATAGCGCCCATTGTTAAAGTCAGCAATGTTCCAAACACTAAGTTGTGTTTTTTGCGATTGTAAACATGCTAATTCTTGGCTTAATGGGCAGAAATGTTTTGTTCATAAACCAGTTCCCTTCTCTAAAATAAGTATAGAAAATAATGTCTTACTGTGCTCCTTTCTGCACGACACAGCCCGTTGAATCATTAGGCTCGTTACCAATTTGTTGCCATTCATCATCAATGATCAAGAACGTGGAGGAGTCCCTCCTGCAGACAGGCTGCAAAACCAACCAATCAAAAATTTAGCTGAGTAAATGATAGATGTTCACATCACATGCTCATCTGTCACAGAGTAATGTTCTATTTCACACTCAATTGTGCAGGTTCAAAGTCTAGACAAGTTTTACCAAAGAGGTGTTAGAACTGTTATCACTGAATTTGATATCCATCTAGTTCATTAAATGGATAATGGGTAATGAAAAAAGGCCATGAATACTTTTAAGCATTCTCACCTTTTGGGGCCGTCCTCAACACCTTCAGCAGGGACATCAGTGTAAAAAGCATCCCATGTACACCAAAAAACTAAGTTTCCCATCAGACTTCCTTATCCAATCACTAAGGATCGAGTATGCTGTAGAGCCTAGATTCATCTCCTGCATGAATGGGGTAAGTTCAGATGGTGGGGAAAAAAGACAAAAAAAAAAACTCAATGTGATAGGCTTTGCATACCCTTGCCAATTCATCGACAGAGATGACCATGTTTCCCTCCTGTTCAAAATGCTCAAAAGTTGTACTGGCTATTTGTTCCCACCCTTCAAGAGCTTCAAGCTGATAAGGACTGATTGCAGCAGCACAGAACTCTTCAAAATCCATCTTTCTACGAGAGAGTGGTTCCAACTAACAAATACATAAAATCCAAAAAGTATTTCAAGCAAGTGTTAGTTTTGTGACAAACCGAACAGCAGACTTGAGATGAAGAATAAAAAGAAAAGAAGTCATATAAGCCCTTTTATTGAGGGATTCAATTCCAATTATAAAGTCATATTCAAGCATATAAAAAAGTCATATAAGCCCTTCTCTGTTACTGCACCAAGTAGCCAGTCTGCTACTCTAAAAAAATTTAGATTGTTATTGAATTTTTCAGTTGAAGAAAGCAAGGCTCCAAAGTAGTCAAGAGATTGATGCCAATGTCGCCTATGCTAGAAAGCAATTTTGCTGTGGAGGACTTTTCATCAGCTACAAAACTCTGGTCATATGAAACAAATGCAAAAGTTAGTCCATATAGCATTTTCTCAAGAGGCAAGGTTTAGCAAACCCAAAAAATGTTCCAGAATCTTCACCTCAGTAACTAATAAAACATCCTTATACATGGCCTTGCAACTAGCCACTGATTCACACAAGACTTGTGGGATATCCCGAAGAAGTAGTGATTCTTGCTGAAGTCCGGATATCGCCTCCATCAATTGGTTGTTTACTTCTAGTTGCTTTGCATGTTTTTTCTGGAGGAAAAAAAATGATGGCTTTAGGATCAAACAATGAAGAAGATGAATTCCCAAAACACGGGGAAATGACGTGTAATAGAATGTAAAAACTAAAGCCATAAGAGTGGCAACCTTATTAAGTTGGAATGTATTAAGAGTGACAAAGCATGTTGTTTTAGCAATTCAAAATAGGAAATATATTGGGACAACTTAGATAGTTAAATTTGTTTCACCTTAAATGTTTTAATGGTTTATATTCTTTTATATAGATAAAGAATACATTCTTACAATCACATAAAGCAGAGCAAACCTATAAATTGTGAGACAGCGATAATTCCAAATGAATAATCATAAAGGATAAGTCTGAAAAACCAGCTGCATTTGTTAATTGAATTTGTTGAAAGAAATGAAAAGCACAGATTCTTTCTCTTACCTCGAGTTCACTTTTTTCTCCAAGAGCAACTTCTAATTGCCTCTTAAGATTTTGAACCTCTTCTTTATGACGATCTTTTGTGTATTGCTCAAAAGGATTACCCTGTCACAACCCAGATGACTCCATCAAAAACAAATATGACTGAATTCAAAAGTATTGCAAACTTCCTAATGATCATCAAAAAAGAGATCAACTCCATCTGAACTAAGATCCTATGATTTTCCTTCATGTTATTATCCTTAAACTATTGCCAGAAAGCAATTTTTAACAATAGGATACGTTATCAAAATGTAACTTGTTGAGTTCCTGCATGTGGGAACACTACACCAAAAGACCTGATTAGCTACACAGGGGTGGCCACGGCTAAAAACCGTGGCTATAGTGCCCAACGGCTTAAAACCGTGGCTAAAAAAAGGCTTGGCCACGGTTCTAAACCGTTGGTGTGTTTGCCACGGCTAAAAACCGTGGCTATAGTGACCCACGGCTTAAAACCGTTGCAAACGTGCACGTGTGTTGCACGTGAAGGTGTGGAGAATTAGAAAATCAAACCCTAAAATTCAGGCGGGTGAAATTTTGCGAAATTTTTTTTCTTCCCGCGCGTTCCCGCTGCATCTCTCCCTTTTCAACCCTTTGCATCTAACCCTAAAATTTCAAGGAGAGGGAAAGAGAGAAGGAGAAAGAGAAGAAGAAGGAAAGAGAGAGGGAAATTCCTAATCTCTTCTGATTCGGTTCGATTTCTCTCTTCTTCATGTGAACTTGAGTCTTCTGTCTCCAGATGATTTTGTTTTTGGTGGTTTTAGGGTTTGTATCAATGTTCTTCATGAGTTATTAGGTTTTTTTGTTGCGGAATTAAGTTGTTTTGTAATATTTGATGTTTGTTGAAACTGATTATGTGTTCATTTGAAGCAGATCGTGGGGCTTTTGGGCGTGGAAGCTACTGTTTGATTGATTGATTGAATTGGTTTGCTATCGAAGATGGATTGGTGAGTTTACTTTGATTGGTTCTAATTGATTCATCATTTTTGGTTCTGTTTCTGTTCTGATTTATCATTTTTTCAGTAATTTTCACTGATTTGAACTTGATTATTGCAAATCTAGTAGAAGAAGGTGTGGATTTGTTCGTGTTCATAACAAATCCAGTTGTTGTTTTGATGTTTCGCTCACCATTTGTTTGTTAAAATTGAGTTTCTCTCTTCTCGCCAGGTATTCCTTCCATCTTATACTATTTCTTTTTCTTTGCTATGGCGACTTCGATCTAATAGTATTAGTTTATCTCTTTGGATTCAAATGTAGAATAATTTTCATTCAAATAGATCAATTTCCATTGAAACTCAAACTATTTCATATTCAAATAGCTCAAGTGTGCAAGATTCAAACTTTGATTTTCCGATAAGAATGAGGTATACCCATCCTGATTACAGAGTGTTTATTTGGTTAACTGTTGCTTTACAAACTAAGGTCCTTTATGGTATTTGATTTTCCAATGTATATCGGTACAACTCATGCAGGATATCCGGCCTAGGGAAAATGCAAATGATTTCACTAAGACCTCTTATCTTCCTGTCTATGCGATGCTTCCTGTAAGTAGCTTTTTTAATTTCTTAGTTGATTCTTCAATGAAGTGTACTGAAATCTATGTCTAAAAAGAAGGCGTACCTCCTCTCTTTTATTAGTTATTACAAGTAAGGGCCATAACTTTGAGATTTTTTTTTTGGTTGTTAAATTTTTGGCTAGGGAGAATTATTGTCTTGAGAATTAGGATTTCTCTATAGGGGCTCCAGAATCATATTCATAGGTTCCATATTTTGAAAAAAAAAAGTCTATTTCTTGCTTTGGTGTATTACACATGGTAAAATTCGTACAATTGACAACCTTTCCAAGAGAGGGTTTTTGATCCCCAGTCGCTGTGTTTTGCGCTTTTCCCATGTGTAATCAATTTGGCATCTATCCTTTGAATGTTGTGTTGTTACTAAGGTTTGGTCGAAGCTGGTTAGTGGGTTTGGTATCCCTTTGCTCGATTGCTTTCCATCATTGGCTAAAGTGGAGTAATAGGTTTTGTCTTCTAAAGGGATTGGTGTGGGAGCAGGTATTTTCTGTTTCATCAGTTACATAGTGCCAGTTCTTATCATAAGTTCCATTTTCAGGTATCGCTTTTGCTATGGAATGTAAATTTCCTTTACATATCCTCCAATTTCAGCATCACTTATGTTTTGCAACTGAAAAATGTGTTTTTTTCCTTTTCTTTTACAGATGGAGTGAACAAAATCAAAGGGCTAAAAGTAGATACAGATTCTGTAGAGACAAATATAGTAAGTATCAATATATAAAAAAAATGTAAAACACAGTCACTTTGTTTCTCATATTAAAAGTACTAAATGAGTTGCTATATGCAACTTGATGTTAGTCTTGGCTAATCTGATATTTTTTTTGCCAAGTTCTATATATTGTTCTAACCAAGTCAAAAACCAAACTTGAAGGGAAGAAGCCTAGACTTTAAGCTTGTAAAATTTAGTTTCAGGTTCCTTTAGGTTTCCTTTACAGTTTATTTTTTAAAGTTTTCTGAATTTATGATAAGGGAAGGCCATTTTGCTCTAGTGACAATTTGGTATGATATTCTTATACAACTTATATCTCTTGGGTGCATCATAAACTAATCCATTTTGCATACGGATGCATTTTCTATGCATATTTTATTTATAATTGTTTGAAAGTTGGTACATGGTAAGCTTGACAAATTGTAGTTTAACTGTGATCCTATAGATTGAAAATATATTGAGATTCCAAGCTTGACAAGTTGTAGTTTAACTGTGAATCTGTGATCCTACAGATTTAAAATATATTGAGCGCTGCGTTGTTGATGCTGTTGCGAGTTGCTGCTGCTGCTACGCTGAGTTGCTACTGATGCTGGTTTTGCTGCTGCTGGGACGCTTGCTGTCTGTCGCAGTTGGTGTTCAAGGTAAACCCAAACACAATCAAATCAGCTATAAAATTGGGAAAATTCAGTGACTGTGAATTACTTTTTTTTTTTTTTTTGTTATAAAGTTCAGTTCAGTTTACAGTAGAAAAAATTCTTTGATATTTTAATTTTTCTGAGGTCTTATAAAATCTGCATAAGGAGTAATAGTCTTTTTTGATTTCTTGGGAACCATGGTACATGGAAGGCTTGAGAGGAGGCAACTAAAGAGTTTGTTGAACAGGGTATTAAGCCCGGTGAACTTGCAGTCATTTCCAAGGAAAATGTACACGCTCTCTCAATGACAACAATTGTTCAACATCTATCAACTTGTTCAAATATAACCAATGTATGTTTGTTGCTCATGTAATATTCTGATGTTCAGGTTGGTCCTTATCACCGTTCGTATATAAGCAAGGAGTATCTATTATCTATATTGAAGGTACCTGAGATGTCTCAGCAACTTGCATGCTTATTTCAACGCAGTTTCTAAGAAAGCTGTCATTTTCCTTCGTATTTTTTAACATTACATGCAAGTCGGATGATCCTCGTCATAGTAAACCTTTCTGTCACTTAATACAGTTCAATGCAGTAGTAGTAAAGCTTTTCTCTTTCACTTGATTTGGTGGTGCCTGAAATGAGTGACCAAACTAAACAAACAAGCTAATCAGTTGAGAACCTTCTTTATGTCAAAGAAGATCTCATAATTCCACATGTGAGTCCTTTATGATCTTTTGATTTAGTACTAGTGATCTACAGACAGAAGTAAAATGTCCTCACACTTGTACCTGAAGTTGGTTCCTGGACATGGGTCTGCTTAGAAGTGATCTTTTATATCCGTTTCCAATGTAGATATTTATGCATCTGTTACTCCTCTCATGCGTCTTCTTTGTTGTCACTGATTTTTTAATGATTTTCAATCTTTCACATGTTTCTATTGGTCTAATCTGCTCAGCATATTTAGTGATTGCTAACTCCTAGAAGCCTGTTTGCAGCTGGCATATTTTCACTCCCAATTCAGAGCTTTAATTGATATTAAATCTTGCACTACCAATAAAAAAGGAAGAATATTTTTAAGTTCCAAATGTTGTTTGTGTAATATGTCAACAGCAGAACTGTTGGTAACACATTTGTTCCAACCTTTCTTTTCTGGCTTGTGGTAGACCTGCTGCTCTTAGTCAAAGCATGGCTGTATATAAGAAGTCCATTGTTACCTTCAAAGAGGTATTCCTTATCAATTCTTCTATACCCTGTTTTATCCCTTTCAGGATGTAACACTACATGATCTGGATGCGGTAAATGCTCGACCACAAGGTGATCATCCAATTATTGTAGACTGCTCATTTGTTGTTTTATTGCTTGTACATTTGAACCTGACCTACTCGTTTCTTTTCAATCAAACCATATGTAATTTATTGTCAAATAAGTTTATATTTAGTGAACCTTATAAGTTTACATCAATATAAGTTTAACCTTCAGCACGGAGAATATGTCTCTCTTGGAAAGGTAAAAAATGGTGAATTTCATCTGTAATTAGTAATGATTATAATGCCTCCTTTGAAAACTGTTTTTATTTTCCCTGTAGGTGGAGGCTGCTCTCAGTGTGAACCCATACCATGTTGCATGCCGATCCATTCCATAGTTACTGTGTGGCTCTTGTGGTGGCCTCACAACATGCGTTGGAAGAGTGGGCTACAAAGAGTGGAATCACTTACGATGATTTTGCAGACTTGTGTAAAAAAGAACAAACTGTGAAGGAAGTTCATGGATCACTTGTAAAGGTTTGCCTGCCATCTCGACTTTTTCTTCTTTTCCATCTTTTGATGTCGGGTCTTCTAACTTTGTAGCTCATATTTTCCTCCCTGCACTTTCTAGTATTTCCTCGAGGATCAGATTCTGTCAATAGTTTTTCTCAGCAATAATTTATATCCATAGACACAAAAAGTAATCTCAATAACCTGGTACTTTCCTTACGAGTCAGAGTCTTGACTGTGGTTACCTCCTCGTCTCCCTCTTGGAAAGCATCCATGGTTAGATGCGACCCACAGAGGGATAGTGGGCTCTTTTTGGAAAGACCACAAATATATATCCTTGTTTCATATGATACAAATATAAACTCACAGGGATAATGGTTTTCTTTTTATAGTGGGGGTACTGATTGTGTACACATATAACTCATGTTTAGCACTTGGTTTTGATGCTTCATTAGAGATACGCACAAAAACAGGGTTGGAAGTTTGAAGTTGTAGATATAATGGAGTCTGATCTTAAAGGATTCAAGGTCTATGTCCATCTTCTGCATAAATACTGATCTGATATCTCTATTTCAGGAAGCTAGTGATGCAATTTCTGGATCTGATGTGTTTGGGAAGCTTAAATTTGAAAGTGGAGTTCATAGAGTTCAGGTGCTTTTGATTGATGTCCCCTCTGATTAAAGTTGAAAGTTGAAACTAGCAATCCATTAAGCTTTTTGGTGTTTTTTTTCTAGGGTCTTGACATCATTGGTGTTCAAACTGTTATAAAATTTGCATGCCCTCGCGATCTTACTAGGTGAGTGTGAATCCTTCTATTCTTGTTGAACATTGGGATAATAGACAAATCATTTTATTTTCTTGCATAAGGATGATCATTTCCAGTGTACCAAAACATTTTAATGGGGATGATCTTGCAAAACATGAATTGTGGTCTAGTTGCTAATTTTGTTATGCCTTTTTCCTTTGATTAGTTGGGCTTTATTAATCATCCTTCCAATGGACTGAGTATTGATGAAATAAAGGATTTGTGGGACTATATGGACACTGACAGAGATGGAGTGGTCACTTTTTCACAATTTGATGTAAGTTTCAATGTTTTTTCCTTGTTTGGTTTCTTTCTGTACTTGGATTTGTTGTTTCGATTTCATATCAGGGTACCCCAGATAGAGCACTGAATTCTCTTTTATTCCAGCAAAGAAAAATCAAAGAGGCAGAGGCTTGGGTAGACGAGTTCCATGTTTCGACTGTCATTGGTTTTGATGTTAAGAATGCAGTTCTCTTCCCTCGAGAGGTTGAACAAGGGATATGGCCTGAGAACTACTCATTGTCGGACCATGCACACCTCACTGTGTTGTTACATAGGTTCCTTGTTAAAATAATCTAACACTTGTTTTGCTATTTCGATAATTTTGTTTTGGCAGTGAGGCAGAGGGGTCGCAAGCGTACAATGGTTGGATGAACGCACTATAGCCGATGCATCTGTTAGGTATGTTAGAGGTGTAAGAATAGAAAAATAATTGCCAATAGACTAATGAAACAGAAATATTGCATTTTTTTTCTTCAATTGTTATATTCCCACTAAGTGGTTTGTAGTCTGCAATGACATTGGTTTTGTGGTATCTATTATTGGAGAAGGTGTTGAGACTTACGTTTTTCATATTTTTTCTGAATTTTAGGGGCATTTGCTCTGAAGAGGAAGGAGAATGGGAGAGCATTTGTAAGAGATGAACTATTTCTTGTTTCAGATAAAATCATTTTCAGTATATTTTCTTAAATGGGGTCTTTGTATTTGTTGCCCCAGTTAATCCTTTTTTTAGTTGTTTAAAATGTCTCACACAATATGGTATTTGCTGACTCGTACATAGTTGCAGAAAACCTGATAAGTTCAGAGTTGTTGCATTGGCAGCTGGTTGGAATGTGACTCTACATGTTGCAGATGGGGACTGCAATGGAGAAGTTGAATGATCTTTTAAGATTTGTGAACCAGGTATGTACATATTATAAGGGCACGTTGCTTATTGTGATAACAACTAATTGATATAGCACCATAAAATATATTGTGGAGCATTTTCTTAAATCTTTTAAAGAAGTACTTGCTAACAAATTAATCTGATATTCTCAATAATAGGGAACAGTTGTTATGATTAGGCATACGAATTCTGCAATCTCATGATAAGTTTATCTATTAATATTGCAGAAAGATAATGTTGAATTGAAAAAATGTCAGGACCTTGCAAGACTTTCAACTTGAAGGTTTTAGAGTAGTATGAGCTAGAAATAGTACTTCCTAACACCTGATTATTTATTTATTCTCTGTTTAGTTTTTCTTCATGGACCATAATCATCTGAGAAAATGCAAGATACTAAGAATGTTATGCTATTTACAAAAGAAAAATTTAGCTCAATACTTGCAGACAAATCCCAATTTATCAGAATAATTGACTTAGATTTACTTAACTTACGGCTTCGTGATCAATTCGCTTTTTCTCAAGACTTCAAAAATGTTAACACTTGAATGTAAAGCATTCAAACTGTCATTTTATTGAACTTGTACTTGGTCTGTAGTTCAATTCACAAGAGGTATGGCTAAATAATATGACAAGGGTGGGGGACAGTTTTGGTACAAGCATGAGTAATATTTTTACTGTTGAACTCTGAAAGGGTACTTTCTAATGAACTAGGCCATCTTTGGTTGTTGAAAACTATTTAGGAACTCTTTTGTAAATCTGTTGGTGAAATGTTGTTGTGTTATGTCAGATTGTCTGATTAACTATTGAAAATACTGATTGGTGGCTCATCATATTCAAGCAGTAATAAGAGGATCAAATAGTCAGGTTTTTGCATATAGAAATTTCCCTTTGAACTAGCAACTCCCTTCTTTCAGCCATTATCTTCTTAAACCCCCTTTGGTTGTAATTTGGCTGATTCTTATTGGTTATTGATGCTGAACAGGCAGACAGCCTTCGCCATATGACCTTGCAGCAGATGGCTAAAATCCTTACTACCCGGCAGGCAGCCAGAGGCTTGCTTGCCTTGGGGGATTACTTCCAGCGCTTTCGGACCCTAAGTTCAATCTGGTCTGCTCGTCCTCGTGAACCAACCTGATAAAACTGAAAATGTACAAGTTTCACTGTCTTAAACAATAGGAATTATACCTCATCAGCAACAATGATGTTTTGAGCTTAAAGGAATTCTCTTGCATCTAGAATGCTGCGTAATCTGAGCTGCTGAATATTCTGAAGCCGTCTCTGATGAAGGAGACAGAGTTGTACATATGAATCTTTGTAGAAGAGGAAAAATCATGGCAGGAGGAGCAGCTCCAGCACCCAAGCAGGATGAGTTGCAGCCGCATCCAGCCAAGGATCAGCTGCCTAACATTGCTTATTGCATCACCAGTCCACCTCCATGGCGTGAGTTTTTTTTTTTTTTTGTTGTTGTTGTTGTAACATGGTTAATTGGTTTAGCTGTTAGCTGGAAATGGATCTGAATTCCACATCTTCAATTTGAGTTCTCTTTGGGAATTTGACAGTTACCAATGATGGGGATTTAACTAACCTAAATTAACAGGTTAATTTAACCCACTTGTAATAACCGCAAGTGCACGGTGCCTAACTGATAGACAACGGCAAGTACGGGTCGATCCCACGAAGAAGGTGGATGTAATTGAAATTTAGAATTTAATTAAACTAATTTAGAGAAAATGGGGTTACAACATTTCTAAATCTAAACTAGAAATAAATTAAAGATAAGAAAAATAAAACAAAATAAAATGATAAGATGGATGGAATGGATTTTGTGTGGCTTGGATTCACCGATAAGCTAACAAAAATATATTTAAATCTAAATTACTGAATTTAAATACGAGAAGCTTAGAGATGAGAATCTCTTGCTTACACCGAATATATGATCGTTAAAATCAAATTAGACTTATATCATGTTCTTTTAAACCTTAACAAAGTATTTCAAGCAATTGAACTTTCACAAAGCATTAACTGTCTTTTTAGGGCACACTTAATCAAGGTTCAAGTTTACAACTTTTTAGCATATGCTTTGAATATTAATCAAAGGTAAATCTAACTACCAAACATATCAATTTTTAATTGAACATGAAAGGTGAAAGCAATTAATCAATATTTAGAAATAAATTGTTGTTGAACAATATAACCTTAATTCAGTAAAATTAATTAAAATAAAATTTACAAAAACCCCTTCGGCTTGTCGATGCCTCGGTGTGGTGACGAACAGGAACGGAACACACGCCCAAATGACCTGTGGCGGTACAGAGAAGAAATCGCGGTGCAAATAGCCAATTTGAATTAATATTCAAATTTCCCGCTGCTACAGTGCGCTACAGCGCCGATCGTCTTCTCCAGCGAGAACCGTCGCTGTTACGGCCTGGTTCTCGCTCCTCGCGGCTTCCCTCGTCTCCAATTCGACTCTAGTACCTGCAAAAGATGAGATAGAGTGAAGAAAACCACGAAAAAGCAGTAAATGAAACAGAGAGAAACAGGGAAGCAACTCCCTGTTTTCGCGACTCTGTCGCGGCTGTTCCGGCCTGATTCTCGCGGCTTCGCGGCTTCCTTCATCCTTAACGTGATCCTAGAACCTGCAAAGAAGAACGAAGTGAAGAAAATACAAATAAAATTGCAAATTCAGCGAAGAAACAGGGAGAGGAAACTCCCTGTTTTCGCGGCTGTTTCTGCTCGGTTGCGAGCTCTGGCGGAGGTGGTGGTTCGTGACCTGTTGTGGTGCTGTTCGGCGGAGGTGTTGGTGGTTCGTGACCTGTTTGGACAGTGGAGAGGAGTAGGGCGTAGTGGTGGAGTTGGAAAAGTGGTGGCTTGTGATGATAATCACTTTGAGAGGAGGAGGTTTTGATTTTCAATTAATGTGATGAGAATCACTTTGAGAGGAGGAAGAGGTTTTGATCATCAATTAGGTTCTGTTCCCTTCTCTTCTCCCCCACTTCTCATCTTATTCTCTTCTATTTATAGAGAAAGATCCATGGGATAGAACATGGAAGAACACGATTGTTGGGAGAACATGGGTTAACATATGGGAGAACATGGGTTAACATGGTTGTTGGGAGAATGTTGGTGGATGTTGTTATTGGGCTTAGGCTTAGGCTTTGGGCTTAGGTTTATGGATTTAGGGTTTGAGTTTATGGGTAGGCTTAGGTTTTAGGTTTATGGGTAGGCTTAGGTTTTAGGTTTAAAGGTTTATGGATTTGGTTTATAGGTTTGGTTTATGGGTTTATGGATTTGGTTCTTTCTCTGCTTTGTACCACCAAGTGCAATTCCTTACACAGTCGCCTTAATATGATTTCATCGTTTAAGCGCAAATTCCTGAAAAGAGATAAAAACAAAATAATTATTATAAAATATAAGAATCGAAACACTAACATGTATAAATTAAGGGGTATATTATGTAATAATTATGTGACTATCAAATACCCCCAAACCTATATTTTGCTAGTCCTCGAGCAAAACAATAAAAAAGGAAAATTCTAACTCACTTTCGCAGGAATCATTGGTTGCACTTACCTTAAACGTGCAACAAGGCTTTAAACCCCTAGATTACCTCTAGTGGACGAGTTATAGTCTCGTGAGGGTTTCCAGAAAATGTTACCCACAAACATTACTGACTCAACAAAACTTAGTCACAAAAAAGTTATTTTAAAACTTCAAGAAATGCAGGAAACCAACAGTGTCATTTTAGTGTATCAACAAATCTCCAAATAATTTAATATTCTCCAAAGGTTAGAAAAAATTCATAATCATCCTCAACTCAATGTGTGTGTGTGGATAGCACTGTCAACATAACTTTTCATTTCAGAGTAAAACAATGACTAAATCTCCTGTAGAAAGTTTGTTTTGACTTCAAACCTCTTATGTCACTCACAATAAAGCACTCAGAGATTTGGTATTTCACTCAGTTTATATGTGAGGAAAAGAGTAAATAATGGAAAACAATCATCTCACATATAGTAATATGAAGAACGGACTTTTCAAGAATGGAATGAACATGATCTCATGGAAAGGAATATCAATTACTTTTGGGAATGTTGAATCAAACACCATAGGTCTTGGTTATTAAATCTCCACATCTACGAAACCAACCTTTACCTAAGATTAACTAGGACTTTGTTGGGTTGTAACGGGGCTTGGGTAATGGTTAATAAGAAATGTCAAAGGATTCTAACAAAAATTTCTAAGAATGTATACACCCATTATACGTACAATTAGGGCTGTCAAGAATAAATCAATGTTGCGCACCATCAATTTTTTTCTTCATTCTCACATCTTTATCCTCATTCACATTCGTTTTCTGTTTCCTTCCTTTTCTTTTTTCTTTCTTTCTTTCTTTTTCTTTCTTTCATAGAGGATTTATGAAATATTTCATATTTTGATCTTTCATGCCCTTTTTACACCAAGTATATTTATCCGTACACATTCCCAGAAAAGTTGGGTAAAGGTCAATGGGTAACAAATAAAAGTTAATCTAAGGCTCAAAAGGCTACAAAAAAGGTTAATGTTATAGGTAAGTTAAAAGGCTAGTTAATGGTCTAAAAAAATGCCTAGATCATTTCCTAAGTTCGGGTCAGTATTATGACATCTCAATTGAATAAGCCAAGAAGTTCTAGTGTAATAATTCAATTTTTATGTCATTCCCAAAGCAATTGATCAAAAGAATGAAAATAATGAGATCATCAACGAGATAATACGGACTCAAGAAAAATCAGGGTTTACGTATAACCCTCAGAAAAATAGAAATGTTCAAAGCTTTCAGGGTTAAGTCTCCACTATTATTCTAAGGTTTTCTAGTATATATTTCACTCATCAACTTCAAGTTATGCTAACATGGCTCATGGTGCAAGGATAATCGAGTTGAAAAATCTTATGAACCAGATCTAGCTTAAGGATCATACTAAACTTTCAGTCTTTATCAATATACCAATATGTCAAGTTAGCTTGCATTTTCTTGAGCATAAAACATTTAAAATTCATTTTCATACTCGTAAAAGACCAAGTTTTCTTGACAGAAAAACAATTTTTTTTTTTAAGAAAAGAAAAGAAAATACTACGAAAAAAATGAAAAATTCACCTTTTCAAATACTACGAAAAAAATGAAAAATTCACCGACTCATGAATCCTACCCCCAAACCTAATCCAAACATTGTCCTCAATGTTTAACAAAATAATCTTACAAATGAATGAAATAAGTACAGGAGAGGAGGTTAGAACAGTATTACCGCGGTGAAGATTTTACCAATTTCCAAGAAGTCATCCATCAATGAGGCTCACAAACATAAGAATCATGGAGTTTTCATTAGAAATCGATAAAATGCAGACTCGACACTAACAAAGAAAACTAAAAAGAAAGCTAGTTGTTAGTCAAAACTGTTACGGAGCTAACGAGTAAGAGTGAAACACAACTAAATAGGGTACTCGAAAATCAATCCAGACTAACAGCAGAGACACACAACTAAAGCTAGGCTGCCTCCTAAGAGCGCTTGGTTTAACGTCATCAGCCCGACAAATATTCTTCATAAAAAATGGTGTAGCAAATAGTGGAGAGGAAGAACATGACAAACACTTAGTCCATGGTCGTATATCAACAACCTGAACAGTTGAGGATCAATCCACCAAAATATAGCAATCACATGAGGCACCAAATACACTAGGACATTCCAAAAGTGACCAGTAGTCATACACAACAGATGATCCTTGCGAGCTCCAAAAAGGGAACATCCTATGTCTGGTTCCAAATCAGATGATTGAATAATTTTCACAACAGGATGGTGAAAACTGAAATCCTCACTACAACACAAGGGATCGGTGAAAATAGCCTTAATAAATGGGAATGTGATGCAAGTAGATGAGACGATGGATATATCAGGTGGTACAGGCTCATCACATGAATCATATAGAGATATTGGTCTAGACAACTCATCACCTGAAAATGCATACTTGAGGGTGTCAGGTAATTGTTTAAGGTCAAGCTCAGGTGGCTCAACTGATGGGGCTAGTTTTGACTCACTGAGTGGAAGAGGCTTCACTTTAGACGTCCATTTATAAATAGGATCCACAATAGGAACTGAGTCAATCAAATCATTGACTTCCCTAATGGAATCATCAGCATCAAAGTCTAAACTAAATTGAGTCAAACAAGCCTCTAAACAGTCAAGGGGAGACTCTAAAGAATGTTCACAGTTTGATTCGATGTATGAGTCACTAGGGAGGCATGAGTCAACATGGGAAGGAGATGTCTGTAGTGTCCCAGAATCGACAGGTTCATCAATAAATGAGTCACTAGGGAATTTTTCTGACTCTATCTCAGGAAGTGACTCAACTATCTGATTCACAGTCATCTCAAGTTCCCGGATAGCTTGAGAATTTTGTTGAAAAATAGTTGTCAATTCTGTGATATCATGAGAATTTTGCACAAGTATGTCTCCTGTTCGCTGTGTAAAAATGTTCATGATATCCTCTAACTCATTATCAAGAATGAAAGCTGGAGGAGTCTGATGAGTGTCTAGAGGGCCTTCATGGTACTGACCATGAGCCCATGAGAAGTCAGGATGATAGGCTAGACCTGGGTTGTAATAATCTAAATATGGATCATAAACAGGTCGTCGCATGTCATAAAATGAATTGACTTGCTCAGAAAAATAGGCTGGATAATCCCTTGTGTTCATTTTTTTTTTTTTTTTTTTTTTGAAAGCACTAACTCTAAAAATATACACAAGCTCACATGCAATCAGTAACCAATAAATGCACAAGAAACATGCCTCCCTAAGCAATCAACGTTTTTGAGATCAATTATCTTTTTATCTTTGGGGGATAATTATTTCTTATGTAATCTTTATGACACGGCAATGGGTGCTACAAGTTGATCCTAAGAGTGTACACTTTACACCCCAAAGTTCAAAATCAGTAGGCTAGAGTTTTGTTTTAAAGAAACCGGATTATTGCACAAGAGAAGGAGGTCACAATGGTCCAATTAAGTACTTCCTTGTGCTACCGCTCTGTAAGCCAATAGATGTGAGAACGATGTGATGTTAAATGCACACTTGAGGCTTGTGTTCCTAACAAAAAACTGTTGGTTACACCAATTCTTCTTGTGGATCGTAGCTTACTTATGACTCGGCGTACCGGGTAAATTACCCTTGTGGCAGTGGCCTCTCGGAGTTCATTGAATGATTAAACCCATCGTCACTTTTAGCTTGGGTCAACACAAAAGTAATTGGATTCACCTTGGTCTTGGTTGTCCTATGAACACCGTACCTAAAAAATGCTCTATCTAACTTGCTAATTGATTTTAATTATGTTAGGATATTGGTTGCACACAGCTGGAGTGATGAGGTGGGGATATCAAGTCCCACCAATTTCTATTTATAAGCTGGGTCTGCTTATTATGAATTACTAAAGTTTAGCATCCACAATTACAAAATTTAACAACCAATCACACAATTCAAACAATTACAACAAGCACCCTGGTCGCTAATACATTGCGTGTGATAGAAATACTTACAGTGTGCGTATTCCAATCTGCACAAAAAGTTAGCACAATTCAAAAAAAATCCGACTTCTTTTTATCCGTTTCAATCAACACACAAGCACATGCAAATAAATTTACTGGTCTTGGTCTTAGAAGTCGAATTTCTAAATCATAAAAATTATTGGGTAACAATTAAAATTGTTTCCCTATAACTTCTTTTGACTTAGAAATTTTTGGGTTTTTTTTTTTTTTTTTTTAGTGATTAAACAAAATGAAAAATAATAAAATTCTCAAAGATTATTACACCACACACTCGTAAAACGAGGTGAAAATAAAATTAAAACTCTCCTCACAAAATAAAAAATTAAAATTTGCTTGCTGTTTTGCAGGATCGTCCAATATCCTCGAGAAGCGTGTAATCTGCAAAACACAAAATGAGTGTAAAAATAACAAAATAAAAATAAAAAAAATGAATTTTTTTTTTTTTTTTTTTTTGCTTTTTATAATTAGTGAAAATAAATCTTAAATTCAATTACACCGCAACCTTCCCCGGCAACGGCGCCAAAAACTTGATGGGGATTTAACTAACCTAAATTAACAGGTTAATTTAACCCACTTGTAATAACCGCAAGTGCACGGTGCCTAACTGGTAGACAACGGCAAGTACGGGTCGATCCCACGAAGAAGGTGGATGTAATTGAAATTTAGAATTTAATTAAACTAATTTAGAGAAAATGGGGTTACAACATTTCTAAATCTAAACTAGAAATAAATTAAAGATAAGAAAAATAAAACAAAATAAAATGATAAGATGGATGGAATGGATTTTGTGTGGCTTGGATTCATCGATGAGCTAACAAAAATATATTTAAATCTAAATTACTGAATTTAAATACGAGAAGCTTAGAGATGAGAATCTATTGCTTACACCGAATATATGATCGTTAAAATCAAATTAGATTTATATCATGTTCTTTTAAACCTTAACAAAGTATTTCAAGCAATTGAACTTTCACAAAGCATTAACTGTCTTTTTAGGGCACACTTAATCAAAGTTCAAGTTTAAAACTTTTTAGCATATGCTTTGAATATTAATCAAAGGTAAATCTAACTACCAAACATATCAATTTTTAATTGAACATGAAAGGTGAAAGCAATTAATCAATATTTAGAAATAAATTGTTGTTGAACAATATAACCTTAATTCAGTAAAATTAATTAAAATAAAATTTACAAAAACCCCTTCGGCTTGTCGATGCCTCGGTGTGGTGGCGAACAGGAACGGAACACGCGCCCAAATGACCTGTGGTGGTACAGAGAAGAAATCGCGGTGCAAATAGCCAATTTGAATTAATATTCAAATTTCCCGCTGCTACAGTGCGCTACAGCGCCGATCGTCTTCTCCAGCGAGAATCGTCGCTGTTACGGCCTGGTTCTCGCTCCTCGCGGCTTCCCTCGTCTCCAATTCGACTCTAGTACCTGCAAAAGATGAGATAGAGTGAAGAAACCACGAAAAAGCAGTAAATGAAACAGAGAGAAACAGGGAAGCAACTCCCTGTTTTCGCGACTCTGTCGCGGCTGTTCCGGCCTGATTCTCGCGGCTTCGCGGCTTCCTTCGTCCTTAACGTGATCCTAGAACCTGCAAAGAAGAACGAAGTGAAGAAAATACAAATAAAATTGCAAATTCAGCGAAGAAACAGGGAGAGGAAACTCCCTGTTTTCGCGGCTGTTTCTGCTCGGTTGCGAGCTCTGGCGGAGGTGGTGGTTCGTGACCTGTTGTGGTGCTGTTCGGCGGAGGTGTTGGTGGTTCGTGACCTGTTTGGACAGTGGAGAGGAGTAGGGCGTAGTGGTGGAGTTGGAAAAGTGGTGGCTTGTGATGATAATCACTTTGAGAGGAGGAGGTTTTGATTTTCAATTAATGTGATGAGAATCACTTTGAGAGGAGGAAGAGGTTTTGATCATCAATTAGGTTCTGTTCCCTTCTCTTCTCCCCCACTTCTCATCTTATTCTCTTCTATTTATAGAGAAAGATCCATGGGATAGAACATGGAAGAACACGATTGTTGGGAGAACATGGGTTAACATATGGGAGAACATGGGTTAACATGGTTGTTGGGAGAATGTTGGTGGATGTTGTTATTGGGCTTAGGCTTAGGCTTTGGGCTTAGGTTTATGGATTTAGGGTTTGAGTTTATGGGTAGGCTTAGGTTTTAGGTTTATGGGTAGGCTTAGGTTTTAGGTTTAAAGGTTTATGGATTTGGTTTATAGGTTTGGTTTATGGGTTTATGGATTTGGTTCTTTCTCTGCTTTGTACCACCAAGTGCAATTCCTTACACAGTCGCCTTAATATGATTTAATCGTTTAAGCGCAAATTCCTGAAAAGAGATAAAAACAAAATAATTATTATAAAATATAAGAATCGAAACACTAACATGTATAAATTAAGGGGTATATTATGTAATAATTATGTGACTATCAACCAATCACAGATTTACAGCTCCAATTGTTTGCTTTCTAATTATTAGTCTATCTCAGATTGTATTATCTTTCCAATTATTGTTTACTTAAGTGAAACCTAATTGCCTATTTGGATGATCATCTCAATTTGTTGGTCTTCTTCTTTAGTAATTCTGGTCGTATTAATTCCACTTATTGATTATTCTCAAATGTGCATTTATTCTCAAAGTAAAATTAACACATTAAAACATAATCTTCTCTTTATTATATGTTGTTTAACTTCAAAAATACTTCTAAAACAATTTTGACTCAATGACTCAAAGTCATTTGATAGGAAAAAAAAAAATTTTAATTATTAAAAAAAAAAAAAATATTTTGCCACGGTTTTAAACCATGGCTAACTATTACAACGGCTCAAAACCGTGGCTACCTTGCCACGGCTTAAAACCGTGGCTAAAGTTAGCCACGATTTAAAACCGTTGCTACTTAATTAGGCACGGTTTAGAACCGTTGCTATTGTCCACACCTTATCACGGCTTCAAACCGTGGCTAATCTTGCCACGGCTAAAAACCGTTGCTATTGTTCTTGCAACGGTTTAAAACCGTGGCTAAATGCTTAATATCACCACACCTCCTCAAGCATAAAACCGTTGCTAAAATGTTTAGCAACGGTTTATAGCCGTTACAAGGAATTTCGCGACGCCCCTGTAGCCCACGGCTCTTAGCCGTGGCAATGGGTTACGCCCACGGTATAGAACCGTTGCTAATGGGGGTTTTTGGTGTAGTGGAATCACTACCTATAACTGAAAATGGACAGTAGCACGTATATAAATTATTTCTCTTCAAATAAATTATGAACTAAGAAGTATTTTCCTTCATGTTTTGATTATATAAATTATGATGATGAGAACTAAAAAAAAAAGGGGGTATGTCAAATACCTGAAATACCAAAACATTTTGGTAATCAGACTTCTCTTCAAATAAGACCTTTTCTACTTTGAAAGAGTGTGCTTCTCCTGTAAAATTTGGACAAATGGTCAAAACTACCACAAAAAATAGAATTGTCGATGATGCTAATATCAAACGAGTGAAGGCCACACTGAGGGAAACCCGATACTTGAGAAAATCCAAACTGTATCTACGATTAGAAAGGGAAAAAAATGGATGTCTCAGTTAAATATTTGAGATAAGTTCTGCAATATGGATTTTCATATATGAATGTATAACCATGGTCTTCAAATGCCATTCAAAAATCTTTCTTCTTAACTTGATCTCTTGATCAACTGAACCAAACCAAGCAACATAGGAACTTCTACAAGACCATGTACAAGAAAACAATAGCTATAACCATGACAAATTAAAAAAACACACACAAATCACTTCACTCCCATTGCCTCTACTAAGAGCACCATTGATCCTAAACAACAAACAAGATTTGGACAATTATCATGAAGCAAACAACCATTGTTTGTATTGATGCTTCTATCCACTGGATTCATTCTAAAGCCTGATATGGCTTTATCACCTTCACTGTGAGAGTCATTACTAGCATAAATGAGGGTCAAGTGAAAGATAGGTGCAACACCAGTTTCAGGAAAAATGAAATAAACAACTCATATATAGGACTTATAGATCTTTGGCTTAGGAGTTCAATCCCATACCTCTTGCTTCAAAGAAATTTGCAGCTCAATCTTGGGAGATTGTTTCTTCATGGGTTCAGTACATCCGTTTACTTGTCTCGTATCCTAGTGTAACCACATAAACAAATACAGATATAAAAAATAATGTTATAAGAAAATTAATTTTTGGATCACGGTTATGAAACTTGTTCTAGTTATGATTTGCATGATAGTAGAAGCTTTTGGGCTACATAAAATATGTGCCAAACCTTGACTGATGCGATAATAATAAATGTGAAGAGGAAGAGCAGATTAGAAAATCCTTGAACGAGAAAAATGGGTGTCTTACCATCTTGTGAAGATGAGACACTACTTCTGGTGAGATGCCCAAACTCTCTTCCTTGACTTTTCTACAAGATTTACTGCCATCAGCCAAAGAACATAAATCATCTTCAATAGGATGGAAAAATACACATCTTGCAAAGATGGGGTTTTAAACAAAAACTATAGAAAACTATTTTTTAATCAAGTGGTGAAACCAAGAAGACCCACTAATCTTTCAAGTACAATCTACCCTCATTAACTTGAACACTTTACCAAAATGCACTCTTATATCCTTATTCAAGACTGACTCTCATTATGGGTAGTTGATTCTCCAATCTAAGTTTTCAAACTCCAATATCCGATTTTGGAAAAACCCCAATCCATTGAAGGAACCCATGAACCAAATTAAAAACTACTAAATATGAGATAATGTATGAATTCAGAATGCAAAGAAAAGCTTACCTCTTAGAGCATTCGTGTCTTGGGGTTACTCCCATGAACTTAGATGATTTAGGAATGGATTCATACCACTTGACTTCATGATGTTTAGAACCAAAGCTTGCTTCAGACCCCATTCTTGAGACTTGTCCAAAAATGCTGCAATTTGAGGCAAGATTTGCATCACAACAATGAGACAAGTGTTCACAACAAATAGACATTTTTCTCATCAAAACAAACACAAACAAGAAATGGGTACCTGAGACAAACCCCTAGTATACAAAAAATCAATCTCAAAAATTGCAAACTCTAGATTTTACCTATGAGATTCGATTCTCGCTAGCTGGTCATCAAAATCTTCAAGAACAAGTCCCTATCACAAAGATCTAAACCCAAACACCACCACTCTCAACATCCTGAAACATCAATCGAATTCTAATCCAACATCGTCATCTCCTTCCAATGACTCTTCCTCTCACCAACTCACCAAATCGGCAGTCCCAATCTCCACCTTCGGAGTCTGATTCAACTCAACCTTACTTCTCCACCTCCCCCATCCCGCTCCCTCCTCTGATCCTTTCCCTTCTTGAAATTTGCAAACAGAGAAGAACTCACC
Source organism: Berberis thunbergii (assembly GCA_003290165.1). Classification (NCBI taxonomy): domain Eukaryota; kingdom Viridiplantae; phylum Streptophyta; class Magnoliopsida; order Ranunculales; family Berberidaceae; genus Berberis; species Berberis thunbergii. The sequence continues at coordinate 657,254 of QNQO01000342.1, read as the reverse complement.
TGAAGCAGGCGAAGGCGGTGGAATGGCAGATGCGAGTGGCGTCGACGGTGGTTCTCTTCTCTGTGTGCGATGGAGACTAAAGGGGGAGAGAAAATTAGGGATTTTAGGTTTATATGAAGATCTCTCTCGATTTGTTTTACTAAGTCAACGAAAATGGAGAGAGCAGAGAAAAATTATCACATATACACAGAGAGATGGAGATAAAAAGATAGGGAGAGAAGGCAACAAGAGCGAGAGGGATGGAGAGGGAGTTTTGCTTTTGGTGAGGGAGAGTCGCGAGGGAGGAGAGCGAGACTGAGAGGGAGAAAGCCTTAGATGTTGAAGTGGAATGGAGCGAGGTCTCTGTGTTTTTATTTCCCGCCTACTCTGCTGTGAAGCAATTGTGGAGCGCGAATTTCTTTTTCATTTCCCGCGCAAGGCCCTTTTTGCGAATTCAATCAATTATAGCGCTTTTCACAAAAACGCTATAAACATATGCTATGAATGATCACTTTTCTTGTAGTGAATGAATTAATTTTTTTTAAAAGTTTGGTAATGCTTTTAAGTGTAAAGAATAACTTATTGGATCCTAAATGGATAAGTCAAAATGAAACATAGAAAGGTGAAGAGACAGAAATATTTAGGGGTTTTTTTAGTTTAACACACATTAGTTTATACCTATTAGAGTTTGACTCTTATTTTGAAAAATAATTGAGTCTAACACTCGTTTTCTGACGGAACCGTCAAATCCACGTGATTGACTAATCATAGTAAATCCAAAATTGCCCCACCCTCATTTCTTTTGTAAATCATTGAAACCATTTGTTAGAAGGCTCTTTTAATCCAAATTTGTTTAGATGGGGTGGCTTTTGATAATCTTGTTCATGGTCTAGCTTTTGATAATCCAAAATTGCCCCACCTGAAGTTTAGGTTCCTTGTTTATTCTTGTTTTAGCCTTCCTTCTAGTATCTCTTCTAAGAGCATCTCCAATGGTAAAAGTTAAAATAGTGGATTAATCATCCCCCATTTTAACAAAAAGCTAAATTTAGGGATCCTAACTTTTTCATCATTATTTTAATGTCTTCAACTTTTCTATACCAATTTAATTTCAATTATATTATTATCAATTTCAACTTAATGTAATAATACTATTATAAGTTTCAATTATATTATTATAATATTTAATATAAATTATTATTAATTTCAACTTAAATATATAATATTATTAGTTTCAATTATTATAATATTATTAAAGAAGATGAGAAGGTAGTTGAAGATTTCTTTTGTTTTTATTTTTGATTTGTTTTTAATTTAGAAAATTAAATATTAATAATATTTTCTTATTATATGAGATATAAGGAATGGTTAACTTTTCCCTAAATTTAGGGAGAAGTTGTATGTGAAGTTATTATAAAAGATTATTTAGGAGATAATTGGAGATGCTCTAAGAAGAGAAGTAAGAAAAAGAGATTGAAATTTCCCGCTTGAGGAGTTTCAACCTCCAAAGTTCATTGTCAGGAACCCACCCATATATGACGAATCAATATGCTTAAAAAAATTTGTTGTTAAGCAGTAACAAACTAAAAAAGTAAAGAACATTGTAGTCTCCTTCCACCCCATTGATGAAAGTGACATATTAGTGAGATGTGAAAGATGTCATTATGACCTAGGAAAGATTAGGGATGGCAGTGGGGCAGATTTGGTTGAGGGTTTATGGAGGTTGGGGGGATACGAACATCCAATCTATATTCGTTTATCAGGGCAGATACGAATTTGGCCATATCCGTCCTACGGATATCCATTTAACTGGTAAAATTACAAAAATACCCTTCAACTATATAAAGGGATTAAACCCTAGATCTCTTAGATGCAGACACAAACACACAATCGCCTCCTCTCCCTCTCACACACAGACACAGTTCGCCTCTCCCTCTCACACACAGATCTTAGTTTCTCATTCGTCTCCGCCTCTCCCTCTCACACAGATCTCGGTTTCTTACTCGAATACGAAGAGTCGAAGTCATCGCCTCTCACACACCGTCGACCGTCACCTCTCGCAGTTGAGTTGCCTCAAAGAGTTGAAGTCCAAGTCGAAGCCTCTCTGCCCTCTCACAACGACAGACACAGACTCGAAGCTCTCACAGTCAAAGCCTCTCCTCTCCTCTCCTCTCTGTATTTCATCTTCAGGTACTCTCCTCTCCCCTCTCTCTCTCTGTATTTCATCTTCTTTGTCTCAAATCTTCATTCATTCTCAAATCTTCTTTGCAGTGAAATTGGGGATTTCCCCCTTCTTGAAAATAGGAACAAGAGAGACCATTGCTTCACTGATCTATCTACACAGGTAACCATAAGGTTTGAATTTTTATTGTCAATTCTATTGTAATGACAACGATTTTTTAATGCAACCCTCAACACGAATCCATTCCTCCTGGTTCATTGGTTGGCACTGAAATGGGACTGAAAGCTCCTCATTCCATGTTATATTTCAGTCCAGATCAGATGAGCAAGAAAAATACAGTAGACCAATATTGAACTTTATCCCCTAACCTCTTACATGCTTTATTAATGGTCCACACCTAAAACTCCTAAATATGACTTCATTTCTGGTCTCCCAAATGGTGTCCTTAATTGCTGCCTATAGTTGAAAACTTTCAAGAACATTGAATTTACCATTGGCAGCCTATTTGAAATAAAAATCAATAAGATGATCAAATGAAACAATTGGTACATCCCTCCATCTAGGAGGGCAGGGAGAGAGGAGCCATAATTGGCTTGCAAAAACACACTTGAAGAAAATATGAGAATTAGACTATCAATTTTTTTTTCCATGAAATGAGTATTTTGCTACATATATGGTGGTGTGATATGAAAGTTTTATCAATTTTAGGATCTGATTTTTGTTCGAGATTTCTCTAACTCGTTTTTTCTTGTTTAATTAACTAGCATGTTTTGCCTGACAACCATTAACATCTGACATCTCCAGCATGGAACCTCTTGTCTCATTGCTTTGTGTATGACTTTGTTTATTTGATTTTTTTGTATTTTCTTTTGGAAATAATCCTTTATGATTTCTTGATGTGTAAAATATGGCAAAAAAAAGTCCCAGAACATGTGAATCTCAGCATTCTATTGGTGATAGTGGCGTTCATCCAACACCCATGGCTGCTAATAATTTGCAATCACCCGAGGTACAATCAAATCCCACTCCTCCCACCGATGTTAATAATATCGTTCCTGTACCACCATTACCTCCAAAATTAAGAAAAAGAAAGTTAACATCTCCAACATGGAATCACTTTACTTTGATAATCATAAACGGTGAAGAAAAAGCTAAATGCAATTATTGTGGTGCTTTGCTTGGAGGGGAGACTAGGAATGGCACAAGTCATTTAAATGAGAATATTAAAAGATGTCTAAGGAAGAGGGGTGGTCAAGTTGACATTCGACAATCTATATTGAGTACTTCCAATTCGACTGGGTCGATTGCTGTTACTGCTTCTGGCTTCGACCAAGAGCTTGCAAGAGAAGCTCTTGAAAAAGCAATTATTTTGCATGAGTACCCTCTTGCAATGGTTGAGCACTATGGTTTTAAAATGTTGATGGGTGTTATCCAACCACAGTTCAAGGTAGTGTCTAGAAATACCGTAAAAAGTGATATTTCGAAGATTTATGATCATGAAATGGTGAAAACAATGAAATTGTTGGAGAAGAACAAAAGTAGGGTTGCAATTACTACTGATATGTGGACTGCGAGTAATCAAAGGGGGTTTATGGCCGTCACAGCGCATTTCATTGATGACAATTTGCATTGCAAAGTCGTATTATAAGGTATACATAAATCCTTTCTATTTACATTTACTAATATAATTGTGTGTTAAATCATAAATGTTATTAATTAATAGTTCTACATTATTGCATATTTATTGTTAGGTTCATTTATGTGCCATGCCCTCATACTGCTGAAGTTCTTTCTGATGCATTGATGGGTTGTTTGGCGGATTGAAATTTAGACAGTAAGGAATCTGCATTAACTGTGGATAATTGTTCAACTAATGATGGCATGGTCACTTTTTTTGCTAACGAGACTTAATTTAGGCACCATGATGTTAGGGGGTGATTTATTCCACATGAGATGTTCTGCACACATTTTAAATTTGATTGTGAATGATGGGTTTGAAGTTATAAGTGATGGTGTTGAAAGAATTCGAAATAGTGTTGCTTATTGGACAACCACGCCAAAAAGGGAAGAAAAAAAATTATGGAAGCAACTAGATAGTTGAACACTGGTTGTGGTAAGAAGTTGGCTTTAAATTGCAAAACAAGATGGAATTTCACTTATTTGATGCTTGAGACTGCCTTGATTTTCAAGGATGTTTTTCCTAGGTTGAATGTAATACCCGCCAAAATTCACTTACCAATATACTTGCATTATTTTAGAAGTTAATAATATTTATTGGTAGTAATTATTAATTGATAATAATTACAAGTAATAATAGCTTATAATTTTTAATTTCAAACTTAGGTTTAGGCTAGTGGTGGGTAAGATATAAAGGGTGAGTGTGTTTAGCTAATGCGACCCTAAATTTTTTATTTAAAAAGATAAACCCTAATTTCTTTCCTCTTTGCACACACACAAAAGAAAAAGGAAAAAAATCTGCGTTGGGAGGCACTGGAAGAAGAACCTTGGAATCTTGCCAAAGAAAAAAATATTGGTGAGTTAAATTCTATCAAACTTTTAAATCTACAATATCGATTATTCTATGATATTTTTTTGTATGTACGAACTCAAATTTTTTTTTCAATGTCAATTCTGATATAAACCCTAGATTTTTTGTTTTCTTTTATTGATAGTGATTGGTATCTTTATTTTTTAATGGTGAGGTGATATGAGAAGGATTTTTTTGTTTTTTTTTTTTTTTTTTGATTGACATGTGTAAGAGAAAAAATTTTGGTTGTAAGTTTTTGTTGTTGTAATGTGACGATTGGAAGAAAAAGTGATGGGTGGTTTTCAAAAAGTGATGGGTGATTTTTCATATGTGGTTTTTAAAAAGTGATGGATGGTTTTCAAAAAGTGTTTTATGATGGCTATTCAAAAAGTGTTTTATGGGTGGTTTTAATGTACGACTTGTGGGGTTTGTGGGTATTAAATCTCAGAGCTCATTTTCTTTACAATATAATGTGCCTGCTAATGTACAATCATGTCCGATGGATCATTATACCTGTAGGTGATGGTGTCCTCTCCATAAGAAAAAAAAATTTTATTTGTTGAACATGTCATGTTTTTGTTTATTTGCTTTAGAAACAGTAAAAGCACTAAGCAATTGTTTATTTGCTTTAGTTATTTGCTGAACATTGTCAATTGTTTATTTGCTTTAGAAACAGTAAAACAGTAAAATCTTTATTTGCATACATCACCCTGAGCGGTATGTACTGGTCTATGGGTCTATTTTTTTTTTTATGAAAATCTTTGTATTTAGTTTTGGGACATGTATTATATTTTGGACAAAGTGGAATATCATTTCTCATTGCTTGCTATATATTAGTTGATTTATTTATTTATTTATTTTATTTTTTGAAGTGATAATAAACTACATTTGATGCTTAATTGAAATTTAAGCTCTTTTTCCACAACTCCGAAAAAAAAGTGAAGAGAAAGAAATTATTTGTATACAAACTTGCTTGTATACGTGTTATAGAATTATGGGTATGCAGACTTGCTTGCATATCGGTGCACCGTTCCATGTGAGTTCGGTTGTACGTGTAGACTTAGGAGATGCTTGCCATGGATCGAACTTTGGGTGAGATGACATGTTCCTCAATGTGGCACCCCACTTGGAACATGTACGCTCCGAGTGGTTTCGAAAGCAAGGGAGGCACACTTGGGTGAGGTGTGCTCGGCACAGGAGGAGAGTGCGATTGTGGAAAAAGAAGCCAAAGATTAGAAAAAAATAATTAAATAAAATCATTTAATTGAGCATGCCATTAAATTGTGTATAGATTATTTTAGCTTGTACTAGGTTAGCCTTGAGGGAAGAAACTAACAGCTCATTCGAACATCGAATGAGAACTACTTGTCTTCCTCAAGGTGAAATTTGCATTTTGTCATTTTATATTTAAATTGTTTGATTTGTAAGTTTGCTCACACCAGTATGATTATACTGACTCAGATTTTGTATTTTTTTTACAAATTTGGGTACATTCTTAATGAGCATAGCCCCAGAGAACTATCAAGGTTAATTGGAGCGTAAGGAATGATAGTAGCTGCGTGGCGATAGCTGAGGAGTCGACACGTTGTATTTTAATTTTTTTAGATCTATATTACTACTCCTAGGTAATCAGATGTAGGATTTGGATTTAAATGCCCAGTTTTGGTCAGATATTTATTTGGGAATTTATTATTGAGATTTTCATTTATTCGTTGTGGACCTCATTTTTTTTGGAAGAATATTGAGGAAGCTTATTAGTTGTTTTTTTTCTGCCTTATGACTGTACCATTTAAAGTGTTCATGTTATGCCTTGGTTTTTGGACAAACTATTTATTTATGTTATTCAAAAAATTGGGGCGTGACATTGAATCAACGAGATTCACAATATAAATTGTTGCCACGTGATGAAGATTGGTTGCTTGCATCTGATATATGTGAGAAGTTGAAATTGTTTTACAATGCAACCGAATTATTTTCTGGAACCAAGTATCTTATTGCCAACCTCTTTTTCACTACGATTTGTTCAATTAAAAAGTCATTAGATTAGTGGCGTGACTCTAATTATCCAATGGTAAGAGATATGACGTCAAACATGGTTTAAAATTTTTACAAGTATTGGACTGCAATTCATGGGATAATGGTTGTGGCAACTATTTTGGATCCTCGATTCAAAATGAAGTTGATTGGGTATTTATTTTCCAAACTCTATGATCAGGATGATGTAGAAGAAAAAATCCACAAAGTTTGTAACTTATGTTTTGACTTACTAAGTGAATATGAGCACGGGGTCTAGGGCAAGTTCTAGTTCTTCAAGGGTTAGTCAAGCTCAGGCATATGTTGGTCAACTACAATCTCTACCTGTTAATGATGTTCTTGGTGATTATTTTGTGGATTCTATACGGAGCTCTGGGGGTGCACCTAGTAGTACCGTCAAGTCATAGTTGGATTACTATTTGGCTGATGATGTTATTCCTTTGGAACAAAATTTTGACATTCTGAATTGGTGGAAGACTAATGGAAGCAAATATCCGACCTTGAATCGGGTTGCTAGAGACATTTTAGTGGTTCCAGTCTCTACAGTTGCTTCGGAGTCTGCATTTGGTACGGGTGGCAGATTTTTTAGCCCACGTCGCAATCGACTTCATCCAAAGACATTAGAAGTTTTCATGTGTGCCCAAAACTGGTTATGGGCTGATATTAAAGGTAATAAAATGTCTAGTTGTGAATATCTTTCTTATTTGTTTTATGTTTGCTTAATTTTTTGAGTAAATAACTTAGTTTGTTTATCTTATGACAGATGAAACTTTAACATCACCATATCGGAGGTCAACTTTTGAAGATGATGCAAATCCTTCTGAGGTAAATAAGTATTTAAATAAGTCTATAATAAACTAATGATATCTTAGGCTTTGCTAAAATGGATTATTTTATTTGTAGGAAAAAAGTTACATGTTAATTGCATGATCCAAAATTTTTTAATGTTTTTTATTTCAATGACTTGATGGAGGTAATGTAAAACAATGTTATATTTTCTACTTGTCTTCATATGCCTTTTTTTTTTTTTAAGAAACTAACTTAGAAATTTATTTATTTATTTATTTCAGGTTGGCTAAGTTCTTGCAACAACAAAAGAGCAAATGTCTTATGGTTTTTGTTATTTTCTTGGGTTAATGTGTAGGTTTAAAACTTGAAATTCATATTTTGAGTGTATTGGGATTGGGTTTTGTTTGCTCTTATTTTGGATTGTTATTGTTGTGTGCAATTCTGATTGTTTAAGTTTAGGTTGTTTAATGTTGTATACATTTAAGGTAGTAGTTTGTGGCACAATGGCAGGTTTATTATGTGCGGGTCTTGTGTTTGTGGTTGCAAGTTTATAATGTGTTGTTTATTATAATGTGTTGCTTTTATAACAGTGGCAGGCAATGTTGATTATAATGTGCTTATGTGCTTTCATAAACAGTAGGTTTTTATTATAATTTGCTGCGCTGATTTTGAATGTGCTGCTTACGGCTTGATAGTGCTATATGTTAGTATGGATTAGCTTATTTCATAAACATGAGCTTTCTTAATGTGCTGCTTTGAATGTATAAATATAAACAACTTTTTCATAAATAACAGGCCCAAATTATAATGAACAACAGGCCCAAATTTCACATTGGGGATGGATTTGCTAAAATTTGTCCCGTTGCCATCCCTAGGAAAGATGTTGCCTTCAACTTCATCTACATATCTTCTCATGAAAAAGGAAAATAAAGAGAATAAGATACATACAGATTTTGTAAAATAACAAAAAATAAAGAGAAGAAGATAAAATTACAAGATTAAACGGTAATTGTCCAAGAAAAGTTGTTTATAGGATGATGCCTTTATCAATGTATTCTATTTTAAAATTGCCTAGTAATGGGGTCAATGAGGGATTGTAATTTGGGGATGCCTGTTGGAAGAGAGGAAGAGTTGAGTAGAAAGAAGAGAGAAGAAATGGGAAATGGGAAATGGGGCAATTTTGGACTTTAGGATAAAATGGTCCAAAAAATATCTTGATCATACTTGCCACTATTTTTTTACCAAATCTCTACACATTTGGAAATTTATTGGATATTGGAGGTAAGTTTATATGCATAGACAAACTTTACAAAACATGAGGGGATTTGTATTATAGATTTATGTGCAAATAATTTGAGTTTGTAATTTCGTACAATTTACTATATGAATGTGGATGTACAAAGAGCAATTAGTTTTTATTTTTATTTTTAATGCAAAATGAAATTTTAGTTATTTATTTCAAAATAAATCCAACTAATATCAAAATTCATAACCTCTCTCCTATCTCGAGTTACTCGTGAGTCGAACATACCAAACAATGTCGACGATGGTTTATATCTCAAAGTGCTATATTCCAAGCATAGTCTATCCACTAATACATGTCTAGAGTGTGCTCACAAGGGAATATTACAATCGTCCACTTACAGTTTTAATTTCAATAATAGTTTTAGTAAAATATAATAATAAAACTAGAATAGCTAAAAATTACGAAAGTTATTGTGCTTTAATGGCTATTTAGGCCGAAGGATTTGACTACTATAGGGCAGTAGTTTTGCCCACAAGACAATCCAAGATAGTCCGAATAGAAAAACCATTTGACCCTTCGATACTAATGGTTAGTGAACGAGAATTTGATAGAGGTGATATCTTATATGAACCAAGTATATAAATTGTGTGTCTAATAACAAGAAAGAAAGATATGTAGATAATTAAGTTTGATGAGTAAGTTGTGAAAGACAATGAATGAACAAAACCTAATTAGTCAGATAAGCTAACGATCGACATTGGAACTCTTACTATGCAAGCAGGCATACATGCATTGGGAAATAGATGGAAGTAAATAATTGCAGAAAAAACGAAGAAAAGAAAGTGGATCAATAGTGAACATTTGAATACATGAATGCATTACCGAAACTTAAAGAAGGAACGAACCCTAAATCATGGAAACTAAACTAATCAATTAAAACCATAGAAAGAAATGGATTGAAGAATGTTAGATAGAGAGAAATAAAAGAAAAATTGCATAACTGAAGAAAGAGAGCATAGCGAATCAAGAAGATGAAGAGATCCCAAAAACGAAGACTTGAAAAACACACTCACGATTCGAGATGTAAAAGAACAAGAAGAGCTAATAGTAGAGAGAAAGCGTGCTTGTAGGTGACATCTTGTAATTTGTCTAATTAATTTAAATTTTATACTTTCGAAACCATCCAATCCTTCTAAACTCAAACACTGAAATGGGGTTCATTAGCACTACACCCCACTTCTCTACGAAAATCTGATCAACAAATACTTTAGAGCAACAACTCTCAAATCTCAATATACAAGAGGGTGAAGATTTCAATGTCCAAAGAGTCTAAAAACAATGGAAGAGAATATGTGAATTTATTGAGAAGTTGATACAATTTGTGAGTAAGGGATAACATTAAGGTGCGTATAGTACGTGTCGGTACAGAGGTATTCCTCTTGGCATAAAAAAAACTACTATACCGTGCACATACGATATTCTTTAAGGACAATCATCTCAAGACAAATCAAAGGACACTACACTCCAAAAAGGACAATTCCGAGTAATAATGATCTTAATCATATTTAATAATAATATTAATTATATCAAATATATAAACTATCCATATATTATACATCTATCCAACAAAATAAATTAGAATATATTTTAAATACATATCATAGTTCACATCAATCGACTTAATTAGACAAAAGTGTAGAAATTACTTGGATCCATTACAATTGATTAGAGTTTTTAAAATTATTATTAGAAAACTCTTTTTTAATAAATATGTTTTACAAAGAATAATCATACACACAAACTTTGAATAACAAAACAAATATTCTAGAGAGTCAGGCCGGACAAGCTAAGCTTGGCTCAATACCGTCCATCATTCAAGAGATGTGCATCTCGAAGATGATGAACGGTATTAGGCCAAGCTTGACTTTTTCTTCACAACAAAAGTGTGCTTAGAACATCTCCTATAACCTCCATAAGGAGGTTCCTAAATTCACTAAAATTATTCCTTTAAGGAGCTCTATGAATGATTTTGCATATGCACTACACAACCTCTCTAAGGTGGCTCCTTTTTTTTATTTATTTATTTATTTATTTATTATTTCATGTTTTATTTTCTATCATATATGGAATTGGAGATCTTTTACAAATCAATGAGAATTTGTATAAGTTTAATGGTTATTTCTTTTTTAGCTCCCATTAGTTTTCAACTATTTATTTTTGAACCCCATTAGTTCTGGTATTCCAGTCTAACCCCACGATCGTGAGTTCAACTACATTGACTCACAAATTTCATCCAAAATTTTCAAAAATGACAAACTTGCCCTTATGCTCGTGATTTGCACATGTTTTTAAAAATACTAATTTTTTTTCATCAAGAATGAAACCAATTCGGAATCATATACAAACTAATGAGACTCACAAACTCCATCCAAAAAATTTTCAAAATGACCAACTTACCCTTAGCCTTATGGACGTGGTTTGCACATGTTTTTAAAATGACTAAATTTTTTTTTAAACAAAGATGGGGGCTAATTAGGAATTATATACAAATTAATGGAGGCCCCCATCTTTGTTAAAAAAAAACTTACTAATTTTAAAACATATGCAAACCAAGTGCATAAGGGTAAGTTTGTCATTTTTGGATGGAGTTTGTGAGTTCCATTATTTGCAGATAATTTCTAATTGGTCCCCATCTTTGTTAAAAAAAATTAGTCATTTTAAAAACATGTGCAACTCGCGTGTAAAAGGGTACGTTGGTCATTTTGAAAATTTTGGATAGAGTTTTTGAGTCCCAATTCCTAATTGGACCCCATCTTGTTAAAAAAAATTTAATATTTTTAAAAATATGTGCAAACCATGTGCATAAGGGTAAGTTGGTCATTTTAAAACTTTGAATGAAGTTTGTGATTCAACATAATTGAACTCATAGTCATGGAGATTAAACTGAAATACAAAAAATAATCGGGTCAAAGTGAAATAGTTATAAACTAATTGAGCCAAATGGGAAATATATAGAGTTTAAATTTTTTTGAAAATCTTTAGAGATTTGTACATTTTAAACACATTTGGAGACTTTGTCCATAAGAGATATTGGTAGAATTTAAAATTTTTGAAACTTAGTGGATCTTATCATAAAATATTAAAAAAAACTCCTTTACGATCAATTTGGAGCTTGATTGTTTGACTAGCGGAGGCTGAGTTTGATAACTTTGTTAAACCATGTCACCCTTAATGAGCCATTGAGGAGGACGTTAGAGTTGGAAAAATTCAAACTTACTCCTTAGAGTTGCTACATAAAATCTAAGGAGCCACTATGTTGGAGATGTGAGATTTTGAGCTTGGTATGAGATTTATGTATTTTCTAAAATCTAAAATTTTCTCAAATGCATTTTATGTGGTACTTACTGTACATACAAAGAATTCTAGTTTGAATTTACTATGATGAAATATATTATAACTAGGAAGTTGCTATGTCCACCTGACGTTTGACTTGATGTCCTTAACTTAATTTTTTAAATTTAACTTTAAAAATTGATTGGGCACATGCATGAGAATTTGTATGAAACATTCATAATGTATATTTTTGATGTAGAATTGTTTTAGGTTTTAAATGCAATCTTTTCAAATGTAATATAATAGATGCAACAATTTTAAAATTTATATATTGATTTTAAAAATTTAATTAATTTATTTTTAATATATATTGGTTTTGTCAACCTCTATATGGTTGATCAACACATTGAAATTTAACGAATACGTGAGTAAATTTTAGTTTAATAGATAATTGATATTTTGGTTCTATCATTCAAGAGTCAATTAACGCTCTTAAACAAGAAAAAACTCATTACCAAATGATTTTTACTAAAAAATGATAAGTCGATTATATATATTGATGCAACAAAATCGAAATATCACAAAACATCGGTACATGTAACAAAATCGAAATATCACGACCGAACCAAATATTGGGGGTAAATGTAACAAGTCTCCGTTTCTTATAATAATTACCCCAAATAAATTCATTCTCTATCAAGTCCACACACGTCAGCAATAAGCCAGCTCATCTCAAGGGCCAATTCAACTCATGCCCCACGCATAATCCACTTTGCATCTTGCGCGAGCATGTTACAAACTTGGTTTGGCCACGCGACCTCGCGCGCTTTGCATGATTTCATCCTATATAAAACCCAACTCAACAACTCCTCTGTAAAATCTCTGGTTTTTTCTTTGCTTTCAGTTTCCTTCTTCTTTGTTTCTCTTTTCTTCTTCAAGTTACGAAAAACAATTAATGGAGTGGAAAGGGTTGAAAGAACTGCGACCATTGCTTCATCTTCTTCTCCCTCTTTGCTTCCATTGGGTTGCAGAAGAGATGACCCGACCCGTTCTTGTTGATGTTACAACCAAAGCTCTTTGTCCCGGAAGGAATACTTGCAGTCAAGCTATTTATCTCACTGGGATCCAACAGACGGTAATGATATCACCATCTCTTTCTTTCTTTATTTCTATATGTTTTTGTTTTTTTGCGATGACATTGCATTTTGTTTTTCGTTCTAGTTCTTGGTTACGTTACATGGATGAAATTGATTCTTGACTTGTGATATCAGCCATCACAAGCCTACTAGCTGAGCTAGTACCACTAGTTTTTTTTTTTTTGATTTTTGCTTTAGACAAAATTAATTTTGATGGCTCCAGAAAGAATGTAGGGATTTAGAAGGTGGCTGAAAGTGTTACTTATATTATGTTTAGAACGAAATTGTTTTTGATCGGTCTGCATTGCCTGGAACGAAATTGGTTTTGATCGGTCTGATTCACAATTTTTGGGCTTAATATTGTATTTTAACCAGTTCCACATATTTGACCATAATCGGAGACCCAAACTTAAGGATTTTAGGAGGGGGCTAAATGTGACTTATTTCTTGGGGTATTCTATATCTTTCAATTGGGGTCACCAATTTAACAGCGATTCTGTAATCATTCTTTTCCTGTAACTAGAAGCTTGAATGTAATGTCGATACATGCAGATAGTGGGTATTTTCAAGATGATTGTGGTTCCCCTCCTTGGACAGCTCTCTGATGATTATGGACGGAAACCAATTCTACTTCTCACTACATCAACATCCATATTCCCTTTAGGTACCGTATGACTGTCATTTGAACGATTGTATTTTGCATTTTGTAGTTATGTTCTTAATTCAGTAATAAGCATGCATAGAACACATTATTCAATTTTTCTTTTAAAAACGTAAAAATAAATGCGCAACACATCAATGCTACAAATGTCTTTGTATAACAAGAGATTCCAATTTTTGATGATTTTTGTTTCTACCCAATGTGTTGATACTTACAACGATATACAAGTCATCAAATTAGGATTCGGTATATGACTTTTATGAGAGTTGGTGTGTCTAACACTTTGTCCCAGGTTGGACATCTGCAAATCTGTGGAAGCATGTGTTTGTTTTGTTAGATTGAAGATTTAGATCTCTCTGCAAAAACCATGCATGTTCTTGTACAGAAAAAGAGACTAATCCAGGGATATCTATTATGAAGATGTTTTTGAACATTGCACTATTTGTCACTGCCACCAGAATTTTATCAAGTATTTTTTAAACACAAGAAAACAATTTGATTTGAAGAATAATGGTAACAGCCATCCTGATTTTTTTGTTGACAACAAATCAAGAATGTGTGCTTGGTGATCAGTTGGCGTGAGGCGTGTAAATGGGCCAATTAAGTTAATCTTTGGAGGATCATTGTGTCTTTTAGATTAGCATGTCATATGAATATTTGTGCACATGCTACGTGCTCATCATCATTCTAGGAGACCATTGTCTCAATTACTTCTTCTGTTCCTCGTCATCATCTGAGATTTTTTTATGGTGTTATTGGGAATTTTTTTTTAGTTTAATTTATGGTTTTCATACCTTGTGTTCTTCATGCAGCTTTGCTTGCTTGGAAAGCGTCAAAGGAAATTGTGTATGCATACTATGTGCTACATACAATTGCTGCTATCATAAGTCATGGGAGTATATTCTGCATCGCTATTGTTTATGTGGTAAAGTTTGTTAACTTTTTGCCGTTAGCTTCACAGTGCCCCTTTGGTGAAATGGTCGAATTAACTTTGTTGTTTCTTTTGGTAGTCTGACATTGTTGGCGAGAGCAAAAGAGCTGCAACATTTGGATGGTTCACTGGACTTTTTTCTGCTTCACATGTTGTTGGAAATGTCTTGGCGCGTTTTCTCCCTGAAGATCATATTTTTGAAGTATGTATGTGTAAACTCTTGACCATTCAATATAATTATCTCTACTACGTTTTCTTAAACTGATAAAACTTTATGTTTAGGTGTCCATATGCCTGCTGTTAGTTTGCCCAGTTTACATGAAACTATTCCTGTTTGAGACAGTTAGAACGGCGCCTCCAAGAGAGGACCAAAGTTTATCCTTTTTTACCACCGTTTTCAAGGTCCTTAGGGAACGATATGACTCTATGAGGGGTGCCGTAACTGTTGTTACAAGCAGGTTAGTTTTATTAGTGTAGTGAACTTTTTTTTAGTTGATTATGCATATGTATGGCTAAAGAATTTCATTTTGCAATGCAGTGAAACTCTTAAGCGCATTGCCTATGTCTCCTTTTTCTATGAGTTGGGTATGTCAGGCATCAGCAGTGTGCTACTGGTAATTATTTTGTTTTAAGCAGCGAGGAAATGTCTAATCAACACATTGCTCTTCTTTTTAGTTTTACAGTCTTATTGATTTTTTTTTCTTCTATTTGATTGTTTCATTTCTTGCTGAGACTTATCACTTTTGTTTCAATGGCATAAGGATAGTTTTCCTTCTAATTTTACCTAAATGTATGCTGTAATTGTTGTCATCGTAGAGAGAGACGTCTAAACTCCAAAATATGCAGTCACCTGCCCCTTGCTGAATAGTTTTGAATGATGTTTTGCTCGTATTGCAGTACTACCTGAAATCATCTTTTGGTTTCGACAAGAACCAATTTTCAGAAATTCTAATGCTGGTGGGAGTGGGTTCTATTTTCTCTCAGGTACTATTCTGTCCCTGCTGTCTCATCTTCATCTGGTTAAAAACATTGTCTATATAAACAATTTTTAATTGTTTCAGTGTCTTGTTTAGTTATTTCATGATTGAGATCCTTGCATACCATCTGAAAAGTTGTGAACACCTGTTTTGTGCTAGATTTTGGTGCTTCCACTTATCAATCCTATCGTGGGGGAGAAAGTTATATTGTGCATGGCAGTACTTGCATCAATCGTTTATGTAAGTTACGCGGAAACTTCTTCCATCATACTGTTTGGCATAGATCTAAAGCCGTCTAGATTACAAGTTGAAAATCTGTACCTTGCAGGCACTGCTGCATGGGTTGGCATGGGCACCTTGGGTATGTCCTTTTCAATTCCCTCCTCTATTGATGGCTTACAAATAAAAAATTGTTGAAGTTAACTGATATTGTCCCTGATGCAGGTGCCATACCTCAGTTCGTCGTTTGGGGTCATCTATGTTCTCTTCAAACCATCTGTAAGGATTCACGTCTATATGAACTAACTAGATGCAAAACCATGTGTATCTTATCCTTTGCCTTCAGTTTTATTACCATTAATGAATCTGCATTTTAATTTTTGACAGACATATGCTGTGATTTCAAATGCAACAAACTCAGTTGATCAGGTCAGTGCATGGCTATCTTTATTGAAAATTATTTTGCAGTTGCAGGCTTGTAATAAATAATGGGATGAAGTATATTTATAATGTGTGTTCTTTTCCCAAGCTCTTTCATCTTTATAGATGTACTACAACGTTGTGCATGTATCTTTAATTTTGATTGTATTCTCATGCCAAATTCAAATGACTTGCAGGGGAAAGTGCAAGGACTTATTACTGGAGTGCAATCCATTGCGAGTTTTATATCGCCACTTGCAATGAGTCCACTAACTTGTGAGCTGACTTGCATTTTCACGTTAATTAGAAAATTCTCCAGTGAAATTAGTCGAAGACAATGCATTATTTTGATTCACTTACAAGCTGAAACATTTTCCAGCATGGTTTCTTTCAAGGAAAGCACCCTTCAATTGCAAAGGTTTCAGCCTCTTGTGTGCTTCAATTGCTCTGGTAAATCTCCTCTGAGCACTCTTCAAAAAAAAAAGAGTTTTCAAACTAAAAGTAGGCTAACTGCAACTTCATTGTGTCTCAGGTGATCTCATTATATCACTCTTTGCGGTTGAAACCAAATGAATCCTCCAAGATCAACACAGATGAAACCAGTGAACAGATTGAAGCACCCCTCCTTGCCTAAACCTTCCGACAGCTTTCATCTGACAGCAAAACCCTGTAGATTTCCTGCAACGTTATTGTGCACAAGTATGATCAATGTTCTGAGATGACTACACTGCAATCATAACGTCCCTTGGTTTTGCTGATCAGCTCTAAGGTGTGCAGTTATGCGTAAAACTTTCCCGTCAGGATGTAAAGAAACCGAGTTATATACATCTGCAGTTCAATACTATGTTTGTTTAGTCATGTGCAAGTTTGTGAAAAATTTTAAGTTAGTTCGTGACGCCAGAAAGAATAGCGATTATTCTGTAGGCTAATTTTAATAGATAACTCACAGAGAAAAACACAAGAGAATCGCCCAAAAAAACACAGAGAAACACCTCTGATGTTCAATTCAAATTATGCAAATCAAAAGTATCTCCAAAGTCAACCTACAAGCCGGACTTTATACCTAAAATTAGTCATTATCAGAATTTTACCAAAAATAGCAAAATTTCAATAATCATGCTAAAATAAAATACGTAAT
Organism: Berberis thunbergii; assembly: GCA_003290165.1. NCBI lineage: Eukaryota > Viridiplantae > Streptophyta > Magnoliopsida > Ranunculales > Berberidaceae > Berberis > Berberis thunbergii. Next base: position 639,685 of record QNQO01000342.1, on the reverse strand, counting down.
AAAATAAGTAATCTGCCAAAATTTTGGCCCAAATCGAGTTCAGAATCACTTCCTAAATGATAAATGAAATATTATCATAAAAGGAAAAAATTACTAAAATTGTGGATTCGGAAGGGAAAACAGTGGATTTTGACCTCGAAAATTATGTGCACCAAGCATAGATCAGTGGCCACAACGTGTGCACCGAAAAGATCTTTTCGAATTGGGGTCATATGCGCGGTTCTGATACCTGTGGCTAAAGTAATGGCCAAAATACCGAAACGCACCCAAATTTGTCTCAATTAGGCAATGATCACGATTACCTTATATCAGTGCCAACAACGTGCTATCTGACAACTCAACATCATCTGACTCGGACTCTCTTGCAGTAGTCGCCCCAGGTTAGAAAGAACTCGTCCTCGAATTCACAATAGCTTCATTGGAATCCCCAAAACAATGACTAAGGTATTTTACATAAAGACATCAGAAGTCCTCAAATGACTAGGGAGGCGCAGTTTGTAGGCGTTATCATTGATCTTCTGCGGGATCTCTCAGGGTCCAATCTTCCGCTCCTTAAGCTTATTATACTCTCCAACAAGAAAACAATCACGGGTTAATACTGCCTAAACAAAATCACCAACATCAAAAAGTACCTGACGACAGTGACTGTCGACCTGAACCTTGTACTTGGAATTACTCTTGTAAATGGCCAGCTTCACTTGCTCATGGATATCTCGAAGATGTTCTGTCATCGCATCTGCCTTGTGACTCAAACGACCCACATGTGGAATAGGGGCTAAGTCAAGCACCCCAGATGGATTCTGACCACAGACAATCTCAAATGGTCTCACTCCTGTGGTTCTGTTCTTTGACTTGTTATAGGCATATTCTGCTTGAGGTAATGCCAAATCTCATTGCTTCGGTTTAGTTCATTTCAAACTCCTCAAAAGGTTCCCCAAACTCCGGTTCCCCACCTCGGTCTGACAATCCGTCTGGGGTGGTAGGCGCTGCTAAAATTCAATTTCGTCCCCACTTTCTCCCATAGGCTCCTCCAGAAATGACTCATGAGCTTGGTGTCACGATCTGAAGTAATGAATTGAGGAACACCATGTAAACGCACAATCTCCCTGAAGTAAAGATGGGCGATCCGGACAACATCTATTATTTTTCTGCAAGCTACAAAATGGGTCATCTTGAAAAACCTGTCAACCACAACCAAAATAGAATCCAAGGCTCATTGGGTATGGGGTAAGCCCAACACAAAGTCCATACTGACATCAAACCAAGGGGCTTCAGGTACAGGTAAAGGTGTGTACAGGCCCGCATTAGTGAGAAATCCTTTGGACCACTGACACACATAACAACGCTCCACATAATGAGCCACGTCACTGGTCAATTTGAGCCAATAATAGTTAGAAATATCAAGGCCAACGTTTTATCTCGCCCAAAGTGACCCTCAAGATGAAGTTCACTAATAATTTGCTGCCTTAGTGAACAATCTGGAATGCACAACTGTAATCCACGAAACAGATAGCCGTTATATAAAATAAAGTCATGTCGTTGACCATCAGTTACCTCCTGAATTATCCTCCCGACGGAAGGATCTGTAGCATACATATCAGAGAAAGCCTCGAATCCTGCAACTCTGGTGCTCATGGTGGTGAGGAGTAACGTATGACGGCTCAGTGCATCTGCAACACGGTTCAGACTTCCTGCTTGGTGCCTCAGCGCAAACGTGAACTCCTGTAAGTACGCCACCCACTTGGCATGCCGTTTACTCAGCTTGTGTTGGCCATTGATGAACTTCAGAGCCCCATGACCAGTGGGAAGAATGAACTCCCTCTGTACTAGGTAGTGACGCCAATGCTTCAGGGACTGATTTATGGCATAAAACTCCATATCATAGGTGGAATAATTCTTCTTTGATCCTGATAGCTTCTCATTGTAAAAAAAGCTATTGGGCGCCTCTCCTAACTCAGAACACCACCAATGCCAACCCTAAATGCATCACAGTTTACCTCAATCACCTTTTCAAAATCAGAAAGTGTCAAAACTAGTGCCTCTGTCATCTTTTGTTTGACCAGTTGAAAACTGGCCTCCGCCTCCTCGAACCACTAAAAATCACATCCCTTGAGGCACTCTGGGATAGGAGCAATCAAGGTGCTAAATTTTTTGATGAACCGGCGGTAGAAGGACGTCAATCCATGGAAACTTCGGACATCGTGTAAGGTCTTTGGTTTGGGCCACTCCAATACCGCATCTATCTTCGATTGATCTGCGTAAAAACCATCAGTAGACACAACAAAACCAAGAAAATGACAGAAGTAGTGAAGAAATAACACTTTTTCTGATTGATGAACATGCGCTCCGTCCTCAACTTATCAAAAACAGCACGGAGGTGATCAAAATGTGACGCCCATGTCGAGCTATAAATGAAAATGTCGTCGAAGTAAATTACAACGAATTTCCCCATGAAAGGCCGTAAAACCTAATGCATAAATCTCACAAATGTGCTGGGCGCGTTGGACAGTCCAAAAGGCAAGACCATCCACTCATACAACCCATGTTGCGTCTTAAATGTTGTCTTCCACTCATCTCTAGGCCTTATTCTGATCTGGTGGTATCCGCTTTTAAGGTCAATTTTTTAGGAGACCTTAGAACCGGACAACTAGTCTAACATATCATCCAAGCAGGGAATTGGAAACCTGTATTTCACTGTAATCCTGTTGATTGCTCTGCTATCAACACACATACGCCAAGAGTCATCTTTCTTCTGTACCAGCAGAGTAGGAACTGCACATGGGCTCATACTCTCACGGATGTAGCCCCTCTCCAACAACTCTCCACCCGTCGCTTCAACTCTTCATATTCCTTGGGACTGAGGCGATAAGTCGGTCGATTAGACAAACTGGACCCCAAAACAAGGTCGATCTGATGCTGAATATCCCTCATAGGCGGCAGCCCAGGAGGAATATCTTCTGGCATCAGGTCAGAAAACTCTGCTAACAGTTGCTGCACCTCTGCTGGCAAATCTGGATTCACGTCTGCTACACTATTCCCACAAGGTAGTAGAGCATAAAAATCGTGATTTTTCATCTCACGATCACCGAAATCCTGCGCCATTAAACGCTAGGTTAACTCTGCAACTTGCCTCTGTAAATCCTCAATCATCACATCCTGAATGTTACGATCACGATGTAAGGTTTTCTTGTTCAGAACCTGCCCGCGATGACCATGACCACAACTATCAGCCATGGAAATTGATGAAATCTTACCCCAAGAAGATGTTGATGCTCTTATACCAACTGACGCCAGATAAAATCGCGATTATTCTGCAGGCTAGTTTCACTAGTTTCAACAGATAACTCACAGAGAATCGCCCCAAAAACACAGAGAAACACCTATGATGTTCAATTCAAATTATGCAAATCATTATCAGAATTTTACCAAAAATAGAAAATTTTCAATAATCATGCTAAAATAAAATACGTAATAAAAGAAGTAATTTGCCAAAAATCTGGCCCAAATCGGGTTTAGAATCAGTTCCTAAATGATAAATGAAATATTACCATAAAAGGAAAAAATTATTAAAATTGTGGATTCAGAAGGGAAAATAGTGAATTTTGACATCAGAAAAGATGTGCATCGAGCGTATCTCAGTGGCCATGACATGCGCGCCAAAAATATCTTTCCGAATTAGGGTCATATGCGCGATTCCGATACCCGTAGCTAAAGTTATGGCCAAAATACCGAAACGCACCCAAAATTGCCCCAATTAGGCAAATATCACGATTACCTACCATCTTTGCACTGATCTGCCAACTCAAGGTATCTCACTGCCAGCAAAGTGCTATCTGACAACTCAACATCATCTAACTCGGACCCTCCTGCATTAGTTCATCTATATGATATTATCGTCTCTAATCTGGCATCAAATGCTTCCAAGTCCACGAGCCCAAACCAGTGCCTCTTTCCTAATACTAGTAATACTTCTAGCATGACTTCTGAATTTTAACACCTGTGTAATACCCGTACTTTTTCACTGTTCATATAAATATGTTTGCATATAAATAAAGTGTTTCAATTTATTATTTTTGTATTCTATTTAAAATATTACATATACACAGGTAACAACCTCGTATCTATGCATGTTTGATGTATGAATTTGTATGATGTGAAATGTTTTCTATAAGTATAGGATTTGAATAACTTCTAATCTGAAAATGTATATATATTTTTAAAATCTTATTTATTTTGCCAATTTGTATTTTTTTTAAATTCACATTGCTTTCTTACCTTTCCAATCTTGGGACGAGATTCTTTTGAGGTGTGTCTATTGTAATAACTGTCTAATTACACAAATATAAATAATATTTACTTATAAATTTTTAATGTATTATAATTTTATAATGTGTAAAACTTGTTTTATTGTTAGCGGTTAAATGAGTAGAAAGTGTGCACATATAACAAAAAAATAAAATTAGGAAACCCTAATTAGAACTTTATAAAAGAGTTGGAAAAACCTAGCATCATTCTTTTTTTTTACACACAAAATAACTAGAGTAACTTACGTAAAGAATTAGGGGAAAGATATGAAAGAAGAAGAAGAAAAATAATGTTCTACACCGGTGAGTCTTTTTCGTTCTCTTTTACTTTTTTAGATTAATCAATTGATTAAGGTTAGGGTTTAATACAAATATAAATCTGAAATATGAAAATTTTATTGTATTTTCGTAGGAATTGGTTGAGTTAAAAGAGAAAACCTACAACTAGGTTTTATTTAAATCCCGTAATAAATACAACTTTGTGCAGTCTTAGTATCTTCATTGGATCGAGACTTTATTAAGACAAAATACCTTCAAATTAAATCCTTAGATTCATAACACACGTATGAAAAACATATTGTTGGTTAGGAGTTCATCCAACTGTTAGATCTCCCTCGAGGTAGAAACAAATGGCACTGATTTAATTTTAAAAATTCATGTATATAAAAGTTTTGGTAGAAATTAGTGAGTTTTCCTCCATTCTTTTTTCATATATTTTTGCTTGGAAATTTTTTTTGCTTCTTTTGGAGGTATGTTTCGAAAACAAAAAAATTCAGTTACCCTAATTATAAATAATAAATTCATAGTCTTTGTTTATGTTGTTTTCTTTTATAAGCATGGATATATGATCACTTTCGACTATGGGGTAATGTAAACAATTATGAGATGCTATACTCCCCACCATAGCTAAATGGTAACCCCCACACTTTATAGGGGTTTGGACGAACAAATCATCACTCTTAGGGAGCTTCTCGATGACTTGTCTTTTGAAGAGGTAAAATTGTATCTTTAAGTTAAACAAATTTTTTTATGTATCATATATTTATAACCCAATTATTATAATTCGCAGGTACTTTGGGACCTTATGTGGAGTCCAAGAGAAACACTCATCTTCATGCCATCACATGGTTCACGAGATGTCTGTTGTGCCTCGATATAAAAGAACCCTATCACCCCGATAGAGTTATGAGACAAATGGGAAGTGCAAGTCATCCCAGTCCATCCAATCCAAGCTAAAATAAAGAATAGAGTTTGATCCGGCAAACACTACTTCGTCCAGTATGAGGTGTTGCTTCGTTCGCTCGAATGTGGCATTATAATGTCGTGCCACCTAACCAACAAGGTGCCAATGCGAAGCTGCCATGGGACAATGTGGTGGATTACTTGAACTGGTTTCACCGCATTTCTCATTCCTTCGTACAACCACCGAACAAGAAGAAAAGTTTTCCCTTAAGAAGACATTTGTTTATTTCAAATAAGAGGGTAAGTACTTACATTTTACCTTTATGTGTTTTAAAAGATTTAGATGGTTTGCACTAACATCTAATGTTTCACTGCAGGAAATTGCTATTGGTCATGTCCATGACTTGATCAACGCCTGCATTGAAGAAGGGGCAAATGTCGACAAGTTAATTTTGCTTAGCCGGTGAAATAGAATACGAGATTTGCTAGATGAAATGAATAAACCGGTTACCGTGGAACAAGCGAAAGAAGAGCCTGAAGTTTGCACTAGTGTTGATAGTGGAGGAAGTGGGCGTCAAACCAAGTTGAGGCATGAACAAAGATTATATGTTCAGAGGCGATAAATTTTTTGTTTTGTTCGATGCTTTTATGTTCTATTCAATGATTCTATGCATTCATGGTCGTGGAGGAATTTTGTAAACTAAATATTTTTATTTTTATTCAAAGCTCGTAACTTAATTTTTCTATTCAAAGCATGTTACTTAATTATGTTCTATTAAAGTATTCTATGTATTCATGGTGTTGGATATGAGAATTGAGAGATTGTTCTATCCCGTTCGAATGATGGGTAGAAAACAAGTTTAAGAACAAAATTTCTAAAGAAAAAAGAAAGAATAAGAATAAGAATAAGAAGCATAAGAAAAAGAAAAATAAAAAGAAAAGCATTAAAGAGGAAGAAAAGCATAAGAAAAAAAAGAAGAGGAATAAGAATAAGAAGAATAAGCATTGAAGAAGAAGAAGTTTAAGAACAAAATTTCAAAAAAATTGGCAGGAATTTGTACTGACAATGCGAACTATCATGGTTTAGTCGCATTTGGGACTGTGAACATAACATTTTTAAAATTTTTGTCTTTGTTCGCATTTGGCCCTACACAAAACTTAAGTTCGATCGTAGTATGTGCTGCGAAGGATACAATAGTTTCATCGCAGAGCCTGCTGCGAAAAATCAAGGTTTGTTCGCAGTGCCCACTGGGAACACAACTTTGGTTTTCAAAAAAAAAAATTTGTTTGCATTTGCCAAAACGTAGAACCATGGATTAGTCGCAGTAGGGCTGTGAAACTTCTTAGCTTCCTCGCAGTGGGTACAGCGAATTATTGAGTGGTCACAGTGCCTGCTAGGGGTGGGCATCCCATCCCGCGATCCCAATCCCGTCCCGATTTTTCTGGGTCTTAATGGGATTGAATAATTTCATCCCGTCCCGTCTTGATCTAGAATGGGATGGGATGGGATGAAGATTTTCAATCCCGCCAATCTCGTCCCGTCCCGAACTAATTTTAAATATTTATTATTATTTTATTTATTTATTTATTTATATTCATATAAACTTACAGATAACTGACAGAAACTCATGGTGTTGCAGTGGTAATAGAAATGTTACTTCAAGAAATAAATATTCATTAAGCAAGAGAAAGATAGCAGACTGTTGCTTGGATTCCCAATAAAAGTGGCTCCAATTATTTAACTTCCAAATATTGATAATACTCGGGTGAAGATGAAAAATAACAATTAACTGAATAATACATATTCAAAAGGGAACATAGCCAAGAATTTGAGATGCCCCGGGCTATTAAAATAATTTTTTTTAATTACAATATATGTATTGATGGTAAACCATTATGAATATGTTAGAGCATCACCAATAGGTATATATTTCTTTCCTAACAAAAGATGAAATGTCATTTTGTCAATGAACCATGAATTTTGTTTCCCAAAGTAATGAAATTGTAAAATCAGTTGGGAGGCCATCGCAGCGACACAATACTCTTAGTGGGTCCCATTTATCATGTCATTTTCTAAAAGTCAGCCCACTCGACTTCATTGTTAGGGGATTTAGTGGCTACCCTTATATTTGCATGCCACATCTATATCTAATTATAAGAAATTTATTTTTCACGCTCTTATATGTTGATAACCTTCGCAGCAGTCACAATCAGCATGCTGATCCCGTCCCGTCCCGAACACGTTTGGGATGGGACGAGATCGGGATGAGGTTTTTCCCATCCCGTTCCTTCCCGATCCCATATGAACGTGATGGGATAGGGATGGTTATATCTCGTCCCATCCCTTCCCGTGCCCACCCCTAGTGCCTGCTGCGAACATAAAATTTTTTAGTGTTCGCAGCACAATGCGAAAGTTTCTGATTATGCGATGACTCCCACATTCTGCGCAGTACATGCTGCGAACTATACCAATATTTTCGCATTCCCTTGTGCGAACAATAAAAATTTGAAAAAACCTAGACCCTTCCGCCATGGCCAATGCGAGCTTTGTGTGTTTGGTCACATTGCCCACTGCGAACAAACCTGAAACCCTGCAATTTTTTCTGATAATAGAAAATTTCCAAGTTTTTCAAACTAATTCAATTTTATACTTAGTTTTCAAATGTTTTTGACCTAAAACCTTGATGTGATAGTTCCATTATCTTAGATTGAGCTTACTTGTCACATGTTTTACGGTCATTTCCATTTTTTATATGATTTTTATCTGATTTTTTTTTACCGATTTCACAAAGTCGTATTCTCGCATCAAACATAAAAAAATATCAAAGTAATATGAATGAAATTCCGTATAATATATTAACAAATTCTCGAAACATAAAAGTCTTTCGTCGACAAAAAAATAAACGGTGACTTGTCTTACAAAACAATGCTTCGAGTTTCGTTTACAATTGTCATTTACAACTTTTCATAAAATGGTTAACAATATACAATATGTGCATCAGTCTATGGTTACCACCTCAGTCGCCTTCTTCGCGCTCTTCTTATCCTTCTCATTAAATTTGTTCAGCATTGTCGCACCAATATCGAGCTGGACATCGAAAGTACTCCTCAACAAGTGAGTCAAAGGAAACATTTGACATGACCAGGTTGGTACTGTTAGGGGCACTGGTGGGTTTGATTGCATATGAAGGACGATATAATGACTGCTCTGAGTCAAGTGTGTCATGAAACATACACGTTCTGAGTCAAAATGTGGGGCTGGGTAAACATAGGGAAAACAAGTCGTGTTTTGGCATAACAAATGAAGACACACTGGTAACAGGTCGGTGCAAGCTCTAACATGTTGGGATCCATAAACCAATTTTCCCTATCACTCCGGATCTGATTTTCTGGAATCACCAAAGCGTCCTTCACAGCCTTTACCCCTTCCTCATGCCACATTGCACGCCACAACGTTGCATTACACTCAAGCTCCATCAGTAACTCTTTCCGCACTCATTTCCAACCGTTTTCATCATCATACTGAAGGAACTTGGCAATGCATCGGAAGCCACAGCTACCGTCGCCTGGAACGATGACAACGTCATAAACAAGATCCTGTATCCAAGACGGAATCTGCCGCATCAATCTATTGTTATGAATTATCGCCTTCTCCACTGGGTCTATAATTACATCGCTAAATTCATGAATAGGTGTTGTGCAAGGCTGCAACCGATACTTGTCAACGGTGAGTACTGGAATTTGCGCTATGGGAGTTAGATAACCTGTAAGTTCATGAGCGCAAGTAAATCCATGCATCGTTCGAAGCACACAACCACACTTTACAGGGTCAACCCCCACATTTTCACACCTCAAAATTTTTGTATTTATCAAATCAATTGCCCTGCACGCTACCGACCCATGAAGTAAGGAAAATATAATGAAGTTATGTTCAGCCTTCACCTTCATTAGACTATAGTACTAGAACGACGACTCTATCTCAATCAGTTGGACTTCGATCATTTCATGTATCTTTTTCTAGACATTAAGAAAGGTTCTATAGGAGTTTTCCAACGAGTGCTTCAACTTCGAGTATGCACCTTCAACTCGACCCGTTGTGCGTTGTCCAAAATGCATAAATTTATCCGTCCATCATACACAAAGTAGTCCTTATGGGTATATCAGACTGTCTTGAGATATTCCAAACACTCACTACAAAAAAAAAAAACCCTTTAATAGCGGTTCAAAAACGCTATGGTAGGATACCATAGCGTTTTAGTAAACGCTATGTTTGCCGGCGCTATAATAGACCCAAGGTCTATTATAGCAGTTTAAAACTGCTATAGAAAGTTTGGCTTTTATAGCGTTTTTAAAATGCTATGGTAGATCCTTTTATAGCGTTTTAAAAATGCTATGGTAGATCCTTTTATAGCGTTTCTGAAATGCTATAGTAGAGTCTACCATAGCGTTTTAAGTATACATAGCAATTTTTTTTTTCTTTTCTATCAACTGTTAATTATTTTCAACTCAAAAGTTAAACATTCGCATTATAGAATCCAAATAGGATCACTAACAACAAAATTATAATTTTTTGCTATATCAACTCAAAATTATAAACATTCGAATCATCATATATATTGTACTATTGGTGGACATTGACATTATAGAATCAAAATAGGATCACTGACAACAAAAACAGTTGTTTGCTTGCAGCACTTGTAACCCCAATTCCAGCTGCACCTGTACAGTAGCTATTCCTAATTGTTTGCTTGCAACACTTGTAACCCACTGATTATCTTTCCACCATGAACCCCAAACAGTTGTGTGGTTATTAATGTAAACATCTTCTTCATACTTTTTTCTGGGCAATAATCCACTCCCCTGTAAATACCAACAAAAACATTTGTCTTAAAATATGAAAACGAAAGCATATGAAATTTGGAGAAATACTTCTACCAATAAGCCCTATTAGATTGGCAACCGCCTTACCTGTCCTAGAAGAAGCTCTCTTAGAAGTTCTTCATCAGGAGTTGCATTACCATACTTTTCCATAATTGAGTCTTCTGTTTTAAACTTCAAGCTCTCCTTTATAACCTTGTCATTCTTCAACAAAAATTCAGCTCCAATTTGTCCATTGCTATTTATATGTAGGCCTGATTTATTAGGTAAAATGTTAAGTGAAGACAAGAAATTAACAACAAACTAATTGATGAAAATATGGATGTTCTAAAAGTGTCCAGAAACTCAAACAATGATACTAGGAAACTAATTAAATTTCAAGAATAGCAGTGCTAACCTTCCAATAACATGATGAAAATATGTATGGGACGTTTACAATGTAGTATGTATCTGTTTTTTCTGGATAGTTCAGGTCATCAACAGTAGATATAGCAGTCAATAACTGCATCAGCACAGAGACAAGCTATTAAACACAAATTCAAATAGACAATTTGTAAAAAGAAGAGGATGATATCATCAAATATCAAAATAGATCATGACATTATAAGAACCAGAAGAGGAAGCATACAAATCTAGTTAAAAATTCGTTCAGGTTCCAGATATCCAGATAATAATCCTAATAATATGCAAGGATGAGTTTTGAAATCTTACGCAACACGTGGACACTAACTTCTTGTCCAACCTTAAGTGCAAACACACTCTTTTTATAGGCAAACCCATCATCAGATTCAAATTGACACATTATGGAACCAAGGCTTTGAGTGATTATCAAGAAGTTCAAGGTTTGCATTTGTGAAACGGCTTTCTTGGCCAAAAGCCCGAATTATTGCAGCTCCAGAAAGTGATTCGAAAAAGTGATGGAGGATAGGAGCTCTTTGAATCCTGTCCAAGCGCGCCAGTTCTCTAGCAGTTGGTATATAATAGCGCTATAGTGACCATTACCAAAAGTTAGCTTCAAATTCTGAGTAATAACATACCCAATCATGGCTGTTATAAAAATGTGTCATCCAATCTCCTATAGTCCTATTTGATACAAGGAGCTGATAGAAGTAACTTACTTGGTACCATATGCATACTGTAGTCACTGGAATGAATATGGCGAACACCTGCCAGGCTACTTGAGGCAACAAGAACAACCTCGTCTGGATGGGCACCGAACTAAATGACTGTAGTACAAAGGGCACATGGAAGGGCACATAATGTTTCACAGTAAAAAAATGACATTTTTGCATATAGTACCTTGATAACTATCCAATTTGAATAAGCACCAGGAGACCAGGGATTTGGACTAAATAAGCGCCTAGGAATCCCTTTTGGAACATCATTAGTTGGTATGTAAGAGACAGCAGTCCACACAAGTACCATAACTGGAACCCATAATCCGCAATGAATCCTCTTAGTGAACCTACAATCACAAGTAAATTGATTTAAAGGATATCTTAAATTAGTACAAAAACCAGGAATCAAAGTCAGGAAGGAAAGATGTAATGAATCCTCATAGTGAGCCTACACAGAATAATATATAGATGGAAGGAAAGACGTTCTAGAAAGAGAAGTGGGTGAGGAACACCACTTCAAATAAAACTAGCTTTGCAACTTTTCAATGCAGTAAGAAGAAGGCCAAAGGATAAAACCAATGCAAACATTCCATTTGCAAAACGCCATGATGGTTGGAATGCAGCCTGAGGATTACAACAATTGGCGTTCTGTAGGAGAACAAAAGTATGTAACAGAAAATTAATATGATGTTAACACCATTCAGCTAACAATATTCTTAGGACAAGGTTTTTGACCTCCCTCTATAAGGACATAAACCATTCCCTATTCAATAGGGTCAAATTTACATACACAATTTAACAAAACACGATCATATCTCACACAGTAATTTCATGTTCAATAAATTTCTTATCTTCAAGTGTTAAAGCACAAAATATCAGAATAGATAAATAAACAAAATATCTTCAAGTAATGGAGATGTTCGTTTGTTTGATGAAGAAAAGATGATGGAGTCAGAAAATTTTTGTTCTCTGATGTGTATGTTGGGGGTTTTGGTAGAAGAAGAGGAAGGTTTTGTGTGAGAGAGTTTCCTCGGAAAAGCAAAAAGGAATGGTCTTTCTACATTTATATTTATAAACAGAGTGAGATGAGAGGGGGGAGGGAGACAGGGGACAGTTGGTGTGCTTTTGAATTGTTTAGAGGTGAGTGATGAGATTGGATTAGCTTTGCTTAAGCTGGCATTGTTCCAATGAAGGTGCCTCCTGGACGAAGTAAGGCTGATACATTAGCTAAGGCTCGGCGTGCACGTGCCTCTGTAGACCATGAGTAATCCACGACAAACTGCAAAACATCATATGCCGATTGACATATTAAAGCTATTATATCATCAACTTTGAATAAGTCTAATTCAAATGAAATAAAAGTATTCTTCACCAAACAACTCACATTAGTAAAGCATGAGGGGCTCCTATAGGAGATAAAATAAAAGAAACCCACTCAACTAGTGTCACAAGTGTAACTGAAAAATACACTTTTCATTAAAAGTAAAATGGAATACATTTCAAATATGGCTTTTGTTAATCAACATGAAGAATGTTTGTCTTGACTAATAATGTGAATAAATATGGAATACATGTCAAATATGGCTTTTGTTAATCAATATGAAGAATGCTTGCCTTGAGTAAGTATGCGGATAACAGGGTATCATGGCAGTTGTTGTGGGGATATCTTGGGATCATTAAATCTTTCCACTTATGAAATCCACAGAAACAAAGTATTAGGAACTAATTTCTTGAGCTTACCAGTATTTATCCATGTGTCAAAAGCCACTCTAAGGGACCATCGTGTCAAATAACAAGTCATCCCAAGTGTATGGAGCTTTTCTAACCTGGTATCTCCAGAACCAACAGCTACTCCACAGTAGTAACTGCATAGAGTAAAGAGGATAAATCAGACGCTATTAACAGAACAAAGAAAACATCTTAACAATCAATCGATAGATTTTATGTTTTTTGTTGCTGATATGGGTATTCTGACCTTACTGAGAGTGTATGGCATAAGAATTAAACTGGACACCTAGAAGTCCCCATATGGAGGGTTTTTCAGCTCCTTTAATCTGCAAATCAAGTTCTTTCTCAAGATTTTCTCCTGCCTTCCTGGTAGTGAGCAAATGAAGGTCTTTAAGTACATTTCAAATACATACAAAACGAGCCATGAACAGTGAAGGATACGAGTCTGAATGGAAAAAATAAAGCTAGGCACCACCATGAAAAATTATAATGAAACACATCTTTTCATTTTTATTACAATTCTGACAGTTTCTGCAACCCAGAACATTAAACAGTCCAATGAGTGAGAGTTATGATAAAGACATACTTGTCTATCTGCTTGTGTCCCTTTTTCTTGCTAGCCACTCCACCATTGCGTTCAAGTTCCAGTGCCCGTAATCTATTCTTGTAAGCCGGTGTCTTCTTTACCATACTTATGGCCTGAAACAAGTAAAGAGTACTTCAAAATATTGAATTGAAGTGAAATAAACACTTTCCGATGATTATGGAAAACGAAAAGAAAGTACATGAAAGAGCAAACAAAGAGCAATTTGTTACAAGCAACTATCTCCAGAGAAAGTAGGATAAAATATGAATGCATGATTGTATTCAACAATTTTCTTCTAGTGCAGTACTAATGCATTGATTCATTCCACTTTCAGAAGTAAATTGACATATGTCGGACTCATTTGCGGCCCTAAAGTAGTGTCTAGCGTTTAAGATATCACAGATTATATCAGGATCATGATACTTTTTGGCAATCTTATCGAAAAGTCATCAATATGCTAAGATAACGCAATTTGTTACTACTCATGTATTACTTACTTGTGATAGTATGCTTCTAACATTAGTATAAAACTGAAACTTTTCAAAGATATGTGAAAAAATTGATGATCTAAGCATGCAGTGTCCGATGAGAGTAGCTGTGAGCGTGAACATGAGTATTCGACACGATATGTGCCGATAGAGTGTCGTTATGTAGCTGTCATACCTATATTATTTGTTGAAGAGGTCAAGAAGATCAAAACATATTAGCATTAGTTTCTCCATCTGGGATTGTCTCTTAAGGGTTGTCTTTTTGGTTCTCTTGAATAATTGATTGGTTATGAGTTGTTGCATATTATCCCGGATTCCCAGGTCATGATTGTTGTATATTATCAGGGCCTAAAGAAGAATAAACTGCAAGCCATTTTAAAAGAAATTTCCTGCATAAGGGCATTTTGTTTGGACAAATATAAAACTCAACCAAAAAGATATCACAGGTCACAAACATATTAATATATTATTTACTACTGTAAGATCTACTCCAAAAAAGGATGGAGAAAAATATTCACTTTTTACCAAAGAACAATTCCCATCTTTCCGGGAATAACCAAATTTTCCAAGGAGGGCAAACCAGGTTTGTGGCATCAGCACACATATACATGATGAAATTAGATCTGAATTTATCTCTTATCCACAGAATTACTTATCCAGATCAGTTGAAAACTGCATAATGAAAGGAAATACTACTGAAATGTCCTAGTTACAATAGATTTTATCTCGGTACCTGTGTATACCTTGTCCACTGATTAAGATATTGAAATGCTGAGATAACTATAAGCAGACCCACTAGAACAGCACGAGTATCCTGGTAGAAAATAAATGTATAAGTTAGTGATACAACAACAAGATAAAGCTTTTCTACCTACTACCAGAATATCCAATTATGAGATGAACTTCGGAATGAAATTATTTTTTCGTTCGGAATTACAGAAGGGCCTAAATCTCTTACCGTTTTGTGCCCGTAATATGCATGATAGTAGCGGGCAGTATTGTAGAATACCTGAAAGACAGAAAATAAATAATATTATTGTTTAAAGCAACTGAAAAAATCTGTTTAATCCCACATAGAGCAGTCTGGAAGGTATAAACCTTTGAAAAAAAAGTATTATAAAGGATTCAGCAACACGAAAATGTTTTTGCATGCAACAGGAAAATTCTGAAAGCATTACACTTAAAGAATATGATCCTACTTTGTATAGAAAATGGGTATTCAACTGCTCATATTATGAGAGTATTGTCTATAAGTGGATAACAAATTTTCCAATATCGCATGCAAAGTGTTAAAGAAATACATGTTAGGGGCTTTAGGATGGTATTACTAAGCAAAATGAAACCAAACTCAAAGAATGGACTTCTCATTATCATCTAGATCAAAGTGGCAGGGTACCAATGGTAAGCCTAAGGTTTCTGGTGACCGAATTTTCACAATTTTGGTTACATTGTTTCATAATTCTGAATTTCTCAGAGTCCAAATTCAGACAAATTCTTCTTTCTATAGGATAGAAGAATTGGCTTCGCCCCTCAATTTGATAAATAACAGTGAAGTGTCACTTCCTGTAATACTCTTCCCTCACATACCTACTCATTGTTTTTTAATAAATTTTAATTTTTTTCTTTTGGTTTTTCTGAGTTTTCCAAAATCAATTAAATTGAAGATAAATTTGATTTTCTCTAACATGCATGTCTATAATGCACATAAAACAGCAGAAAATTTTGCCCAAATATCTTTACCGACATGAAAATTGGATATTTCATTCTCCATTGCGGTGCCGGTAACACTACAATGCAAATTTGATTCATGACATTGAAAATTTAAGTTTGGGTATTAGTAATTGTAGCCAATTGTAAACCTCACCCAAATCCAATAATATACTGAACAATTGTAGCCAATTGTCTCGCTCTGCATCTTAATGTATGTAAAGAACCAAAGGCTATGAATGACTTCAACAAACAAAAAGGCACAACTGCATATATCCTTTAACATATATGTATCATATTTTAACAAATGTATCACAAAGCTAAAGTTTGAGGCTACAAAATAGTTACAAATAATAAACCTAAATAAGCATGATAAGATAAATGTGTACACAAGCAATTGAGAGAGACATAGACTGACATTGCAAAGAAGAGATTCCATATGAATAAATTAAAACTTACTGCAGCCAGACAATTTTAGTAAAATCTAAATATCTTCAATATACCAAGCAGAAGAGGAGAAAAACCTACTAAGAAAACTAAAAGGCATACAGAAATAGAGTAAAAAGTACATGCAAACTAAAGGAATAGCTTCTTACGTTGTTGCACCCCAACCTACATCTTTGTTTAACAAAGTATAATTGAGGCACAATATGAGATTGTTGTATTAGTTTAAAGTAACATTTCTAATTGCATCAACCTCATGCAGTAACATTTCACTAAATTGGCATTCGCTCACACCATCCCTGTATGTAAGAAAACGGGTAACTAAAATGAGAAAACTGAAATACATATAGGTATATTGATGATATGGGGAAAATTCTATCAAACCAAAAGAACTGAAAGTGCTCTGATTCTCCCCAAAGCTAATTGTTGAATGGTGCAAAGTAAATGACTTTTCCCTTGGTAATATTTCACATGAAATTGGTTTTCTGGTGTTTGTTTTTGCCTCTTAATCTAGTTAGAGGTCTGAATTTCTTTAAAAAAATTTTGTAAAATTCACAAAATTCAGACTCTATTTCAAAAACAAATATCGCCTTAGATCTATACAAGTATTGTAATCTAGGACTATAAGCATTAGGTTTATGGCAAGCATTAGATCAGATGGGTGAAACCTTCTGATAAGGTTTATGGCACGGGATTTTACTACTATAGGGTTCACCTGACACTAGCTCCTTTTCTGTTGAACAGTCGTCGTATGATTGATAGTGTATAAGATGATCAGAGGCCATAGATAATTTATAGAAATAGGTCATAAGATAGATCCTTTTTTCCAAAAAAAATATAGGAATGACTAACTATACTATAGAATTTTGTCCATCGTGCTCATGAAATAGACTGACTTTATGCATTATTAATCAAGGCACTATTAAGTAATATGGAGTAGGATAAGAGCTTGTTGTTTTAAGATCTAAAGACTGAGATTCTTTGATTTAAAAGAATCTGCCAACCACTCCACACACTCCTGAAAAAAAAAAGAAAAAAAAAAAAGAAGAAAATGAATTCATTTCATTCACTAAAAGAAAAATAAAAAATAAAATTCAAATAAAGCATTATTTCTATGAAAGCTTTCTCGCTATGGAGGAAGAAAAAGTTGATCCCATTATTCCTCATGGTGGGACTCCCCCTAATGAAGCAAAGGATCAAACAAAGTGAGTAGAAAGAAGTGGGGAGCAGCATGAGAAAAAACAATCCATGCACTTTCTCTCATTTCTCTCCTTTTGAGAGACCCATGGGCGGACCTACTAAGGGGCAACTTTTAAAATATTTTTAGTATATATATTTTAGTCTTAAAAAATCGATTATATAATGTAAAATACAATATGTTAATTGTTTATGAAAACATTTCAACATGTCTTTGCTGGTGTAGTGGTTGAAGGTTTATCACTTTTAGTAAAAGACCAGAGTTCAATACTCTTCGAGTGCATTTTTTATTTTATTTTCAATGCAATTTTATTAGTAATTGCAAACATTAAAAAATGTTTAGTTTAATAAAAATTTCTTAACATTAAAGAAATGAATTGTTTTTCACAAGTGATATTAAACCCCTAACAAAAAAATATTTAAAATTAATATCTAAAATAATAACGATAGAATTCAATGAAAATATTTACTATTAGCCAACTCGTATAAAATTTGAGCCTCATATAAACAATTTTTTCTTTGAAATTGTATTATGATCATATTAGATTCACAAATTTCAAAATTTTTGTGGTGTATTGTATATGGATTCTTATGGAATTGATAAATAATTTGAAAAGTCCACAGACTCTTTCAATTGTCCACATAATCTTTAAATTGTCCACGGACTTCTGCTGATTTCTTAAATCCATAAACTTTTGCTACAGACTTTCTAGAAATTTATAAAAATCCACGGACTTTGTATGAACGACTTTTACAGGGTTCTAACTATTTGCAAGATAAAAAATAAATTGGTAATGACATATCCTCTAACAAACCAAATATATTAGAAATTAGATAACATGACATGTATCTGACAAAAAAAAAAGATAACCAGGCAGGTAATGACATGAAATCGCAATCCAACATTCAACAAAATCAAATCATTGAACACAACCAAATTAAAAATCATCACTTGCAAAATGACATAAACATACAGTGTTTAGCCTTAACACAACCAAATTATTGCTTTGATGGATTTTGTTTATTGTAGATGAAAGGGAACATCTACAGATTGAAAATGTGTTGTGGGTTGATTCATCATCGTCTCCCTTGACTCTCCTGAATCTCTTGTACAATAACACAAAGAGGAAGCACAAAGACAAGAGGGAACATGAAAGGAACACAAGGGGTAACATGGGTTCAACGATAGATGATGGAGATTGTAAGAAAGCCATGAAAATCGTTCATTTACAGAGAAGAAGAAGAAGATGTGATAAAATAGAGAGCTTTTGGTGGAGTGCTGTGTATTTTGTATAAACGTAAAGGCAGGTCAGTCATCGTCATCTCTCTCTCGCTCTCTCTTGTGTTTATGCAAAAATAGAAAAAGAATCGAGAAAACAAGAGGATGTGAACCAACCTCTTCGCGGCTGGCACAAGAAAGAACTTTGTGAGACTTTTTTTCACGTTGAAATCTTTGATATGGAGGCTGACAAACTATTGAACTTTGTTATTTATACCTAACACTACAAAGTCCATGAGAATCCATGATTTTCCAAATCCATAAATATGAATGATATTTTGAATACCCTAAAACTTTTGTGGACTTTCTGAAATCCATATTGAATACCCCTAAGGGGGGTGTATTGTATCTGAATTTTGTGGGCAATTTAATAAATTCCATGGATTCTGAAAATCCAAGTGTATTCAATTTGGATTTTAAAAAGTCCACAAAAGTCTAGGGGTATTTAATCAGGATTTTAAAAAATCTTTCTGAAATCCACAAAGTCCAGGGGTATTCAATATGGATTTCAAAAAGTCCACAAAAGTTTTAGGGTATTCAAAATATCATTCATATTTATGGATTTGGAAACTCATGGATTCTCATGGACTTTGTAGTGTTAAGTATAAATAACAAAGTTCAATAGTTTGCCAGCCTCCATATCAAAGATTTCAACGTGAAAAAAAAGTCTCTCAAAGTTCTTCCTTGTGCCACCCGTGAAGAGGTTGGTTCTCATCCTCTTGTTTTCTCTCAATTCTTTTTCTATCTTTGCATAGTATTCATAGTTGATCATTGATGATTTTGGATTAGGGTTTGAATTAAATTATTAGGGTTTATAAGTTGTGTTAAACGTATGCTATCATAATGGTAACATCTTTTTGTTGTATGGTAAAAGGATTTTTTGATTTATCATGATGACATAATGAAATTGGTGATGATGTTTGTGAACCTATTGTCACAGTTAGTTTTTCACTTTTATGAAAGAATGACGTCTTTGCATTCTTCGAGAACTTCTTCCTTTCTATAGAACAACATGATATTTGAGCTATTCTTCCTAAAGAACGGTTTTTATGGGTGTTTTGTGTTCTTCTCATTGTGTTTTCAAGGAGTCAATTGACGACCTTTGTATTATTGTTTTCCATGTTTTCTTGTTCGTTTTCTGTATGCTGTGTGGTAATTTGCATTTTTTTATAACTGTTGAGAGACGTATGCGTTTATCTTTGATTGGTTTTCTATCTTTGATTGGTTTTCTTTGGAAATGGATGAGTAGCTCATTTCTTCCTCCGGGAGTTACTCTCATTCGCGAATTACTCGCTCTCTTTATCTCCTTTTTCTGGTATATATTTACCTCTTGTATCGCTTTGGAAACTAAATAAATAAAATGAAACATAAGAGATTATTTTGGAGTTTGCACCAAGTACCCTACTCACTTTGCTTTATGTTGTGGCCCTTCCTAAGTTACCAGTGACATTTGAGCATGACATTCGAAACATCAATTTGAGGACAAAATTCACACTTATCTGACATGGAGAAACCATAACCTCGTGAGATGCATCACATGAACTCACCTGAAGCTTCTTCTACTTTGATGGATACCTAATAGCTTTTTGGAGATTTATACCATAGTGAAGATAAAAACCCCCAATCTTAAGAAGTAATTGGATTTTATAAGTATGCCTTTTATAATTGAAGGTCCAAATAGGAACTTGTGGAAAGTATGCCATTTGCAACGGTAATTGGATTTTAATACCTATAGTCCTTTGTTATCTGGCAAGTCAGAAATAACAACAGTTTTTTTAGCACATGTATCTTTATTTTATGGATGTTTTTTTTGTTTCATCACTATTTACCAACTTCTTTTTTATCTTGCAAATAATTAGAAATCTGTAAAAGTCGTTCATACAAAGTCCGTGGATTTTCATAAATCTCTAGAAAGTCTGTAGCAAAAGTCTATGGATTTAAGAAATCAGTAGAAGTCCGTGGACAATTTAAAGAGTCTGTGGACAATTTAAAGAGTTCGTGGATATTTCAAATTATTTATCAATTCCATAAGAATCCATATACAATACACTCCCCTAAGACTTTGTGGATTTCAGAAAGACTTTTTAAAATCCTGATTGAATATCCCTAGACTTTTGTGGACTTTTTAAAATCCAAATTGAATACACTTGGATTTTCAGAATCCATGAAATTTATTGAATTGCCCACAAAATCCAGATACAATACACCCCTCTTAGCTTCACCTAGAACTTATCCTAATTATTTTGTAATTCTCAATTCTAGACAACCAGGCTTTATAGCCACTTTTTGGTCAGGTTTTAAGTTTTCTACATTTTTATCCCTTCTATAGATAATGTTTGTGGGTTGTATTTTAAAGAGAATGGGTAAGGGTGTAAAATGCTCTAGCATGAACAAAAAATGGCTTTAAAGTCTGGCTGCCTAGACAAACTCTTTTGTGATATTAGTTATATATTCTAGTTATTATGCTTGTTTGCTCTTTGCTAAGGTTATCAATAGTGACCTTATTTTGGCTTAAAATGGACTACACTTGGATCCAATTTGATATATGCATTGTATTTTTTATAGTTTAATTTTTTTTATTAGTTACTAGTTTCGGTAAAAAAAAATTGATTTTACCATTGATAACTACTATTATCATCTAATAAGTATTTTCCATTTCGCCCCCCCTTGACTAAAATCCTGGGTCCGCCCCTGGAGAGACCCCAAATGAAACTGTGTTGCATTCTTTGTTTTAGCTGTTTCAGAGATTCTCCTCTTTCTTTCAAGTCAAAGAAGAAAAAAAATGACATGGAGTGAGTGAAAGAGAGATGGATTGAAAACAAAAAAAACCCACAGCTCATTGTTGTATATATTCTTCAACACATCCCAAATCTGGTTTCAAATTTGAGTGGTAGCTTGTGGACAAGACAACCACCCCAAATATATATACAATTAAAGCTGTCACACAATTATATATATAAGTAAGAGTAAACATTGAAATCATTTTTCATGTCTTTTGTAATTTTTATTTATGCACTAAATTGAAATGGTTCTGCAGAGAATGAAAAACCCAGATATGGATTTGGTTCTGTCTACAGATGCAAAGCCCAAGCTAAAATGGACTCCAGTGCTTCATCAAAGATTTATCGAAGCCGTCGCTCAGCTTGGAGGTGCAGACAGTAAGTTACTTGATTAGTTATTTTGTCGAGCTATTATATTATACCTATCATTACTCTATGTATAATCTATGAATTGATTTTAATTTTTAATTCTGGCAGAAGCAACAGCAAAGAATATAATGAGAGTGATGGGGATTCCTGGATTGACTTTATACCACCTGAAGAACCATTTACAGGCATTCTTCTCATAAAGAATTTTGTTTCATCTATTAGATTCATTGAAGGCATTTGATTTAAGTGATCCCATGTTTTTTTTGTTACAGAAATACAAAATAAATATATCTATATCATCAAAATAAATAATTTGTTAAGGATTTTCAGAATGTAGAGGTGCTGAAAAACAAGATTGATCTGCAAATGCAACCCAGAATCAAATTGTTATCTCACTCTTACTTAAGTAGTTTCAATGGATTTCTTTTACTATAGTAGTTGGCATCAAGTCCGGGTTTTTGGGCTAGCATACATGAGCTAAAAGGAGATGATAAACAAACCCATCCAGAATAGGATGCTAAGTTAATAAATATAGTAAGTCATGAACAAGGAGACCATTTATAAACCTCAACAGGGAGTCATTCGTGTATGATCTTTCAATAAATGTTTTTGCAATTATATGTTTCACAAATCACGAGGAATCCAATCAATCATTGTTTTAGAAGACCGCAAATCCAAGTTAGTCCTGGAATATTCAACAAGAAGCTTACACACCAAAACATGCTTACCTTTTTAGGTGCTTGGATGACTTCCCTATACCTGCCAACAGGCTTCTTGCTGCTGATCTCCATTGGCCTTCACCATAGATTTGCATGATCAAGTATTGGTAGAAAGATGAGGACTTGAGGAGAGTAATAGAATTACAAGGAAGAAACTTACATGTTCTTGTTTGCTCGCCCGACCTTCTTCTCTCCATTGGTCATTCGATGCACAAACTGAAAACCATTAGAGCGTGCTTTCTGAAGCTCTTCAAATGTCATACCAGATTTCTTTAATTTCAACAATCCCCGAACAACAACTTAACCTGGCGATATAGAACAACTACAACGTTATTTAAAAAATATATATATAAATAATAATGTTGTCATGAATCACATAAAAGATAGTCCCATAACGAGAATTAGTGCCCTTCGTTATGACCACTACTACAAAATTTCTGTTGGAAATAAAGCATTCCCCGAAAAAAAAATCCTAGACAAAGCTGCCAAGTGGACAAGTCAAAACGGAACCTCAAATTCAAAAGTTTACATGGAACTTGATTGATTAGTTCATGAACATCTTCTTTTGATGTAGCTTTCACAATAAGGTGGTTGAACATATAGATTAGTTTTTGCAAATAGAGCTATAGTCATAGGATCATGCACCATGTTTTGATTTGAAAACATTATTTCCCTTTGCCTGTTAGCTTCAACAAATGAGCTAAACCCAATCAGGATCACTAAGGTAGGGATACATGTTAGCTTCAACAAATGAGCTAACCCAATCAGGATCACTAAGGTAGGGATACATGCAAACATGCATTCACTACATATTAATTTAGTTAGAGAGGCTTACTTGATCCTGCAGGTGTAAACAGATGGAGTCTTTCAACTCCTCTAACTGTGAGTATAATATTGGATATGTCTAAAAATCAACATCATCTACATTTTGCGAAAGTTTTCAGACACGCACACACACAAAAAAAGGGCCTTTAGTCATGAATCTGACCAATAATATTGGAAAGGAAAGATTGAAATTTAAAAGTATCTAAGCAAACAATAGCATATTAGATTCACATCACATCCATATCAAAACATTAAATTTTACGGCATTCTAATGTTGTAGCTAACAATACCTGTACTTAGTTCAGGGTAATTTCAATTACCCAAAAGCCTAAGCATGGCTGACATCCGCCCCTTTCCAAATGTGCATACCATTGACACAAAAGAAACCTAAATATTATACACAACCATCAGTTACCACGAAATATTCAAAAAGATAACCAATTTCAACCAAAGCATCCAGTCTTACTGAAGTTCCTCCTCAACAGGTCGTACTCCTTCACCTTCAATCCACTCTCAAGAAGTTGCATCCACTTGTCACCTCGACGGTGACATAGCAAGAAATCTTCTCATTACACCCAATTCTGAAAAAAAATTTGTTAACACAAAAAAAAAAATAAAAAAAATCAAAGGGTCAAAAACCCCATCAACCAAATCAATGTAAAATCAAAATGAACAAAAAACATAAAAGAGAGAAACCCTTTTTGTTTGTTAGATACATACCTTAGGAGAAAACTAAGGTTTGTCCACTCAACACCTACAAATAAAAATCAGTGAAAAACGATGGGGGTTTGGGAGGAAAAGTTGTGCAATGGGGTTTAGGGGGTAAGAGAGAGATAGACTTAGTATACATACCTTGGAGGCCTTGGTGAGACAATCTCTGCTCTTGCCGACGGAGATGTTGAGGACGAGCTTCTGCACCTAGATCTCTATTTCTCGATTTCTCTCTCCCTCACTCTTTCCCTCTCCCTGGATCTTTCTCACTCTCGCTTGAGCGGCGTGCCTTTGGTTTGAAGAAAAGCGGCGTGCCTTTGGTTTGAAGAAGAGCGGCATCCCTCTCCCTGGATCTCTCTCACTCCCACTCCCACTCTCCCTGGATCTCTCTCTCTCGCTCAATTTCTCTCTCCCTCACTCTTTCACTCTTGCTCTTGATTTCTCTCACTCTCCCTAGATTTCTCTCTCCCTCACTCTCGCTTGTAGAGCGGCATACCTTTGGAGAAAAAAAATGCCTCTCCGATCTGCTGCGATTGACGGGGGAGGAGAGCGAGACTGAGGGAGAAAGACGTAGATGTTGAAGAGGAATCGAGCGAGTTTTTTCACTTCCTGCGAGGCTTTTGAGAAGCAATTCGCGCATTTCTTTTTTCACTTCCCGCGCGGCTTTTGGTCTATAGCGGTTCCAATTTTAATTGGCTTTGAATTCGGTCAATTATAGCGGTATTCACAAAAACGCTATAAACTTATGCTATCAATGAACACTTTTCTTGTAGTGACTTGGGGTATTTTGCCCATCTTCTATCAAACTCAACTGTGGCCTTGTTCTATTTTTCTTCTGAACTTGACCCATACAATTCTGAAAATGAATCTATAAAGTTGGCCCACCGGTCATTGTCCTCAAAGTGCTTCTTACAATTTTTCTCCACATTTGTATTGATGTGCCATGTGCATAAGAATCTCCTTGCCTTGGGGAAAACTCGTTCAATAGCCTTGATCAAAGCCAGTTCTTTATCAAAACACACTTGGCAGGTTGTCTGGCTCGAAAATTTCTGCAAGCTTCTCCAATGCCCAAGCATAAGACTCTTCCTTCTCCGAACACATGAAACAGAATGCAACGTTGAAGGTCTTCCCAGTCGACGTCACACCAACAATCTCAAACAGCGGCATCCTATAGCGGGTAGTTTTATACGTGCAATCCATAAGCATTACTTGTGGAGACACTTTGCCAACTGAATAGATTTAGGATGCGCCCAAAAAATTGTTTGTGACTCTATTCCCCTTATCAACAGAATGTCACTCTATGTATTTGTGCTCCCTCAACAACTCTAGAGTATGTTGCAAAGTCGTCTTGCCTCTTTGTTCTAGTAACTTTAGCCGACACACTAGATTGTAAATATGCTTTCGAGTCGAGGTATTATTCAGCGACCTCTCTTTCAGCCGAGACAAGATGTTCTTAGGGCTCACACTTACCTTCGCCAAATTCCTCACATAAATAATCTCCTCTACGTTCAATTTTCCAGCAAACGAATGACCAGCAAGTGACTGATCGAGGATGAATGTGGGTTCCACATCTCACTTGTAATCTCCAATGGTCATTCTCCAGTGGGACCCTCTCAACTCAAATTTGCACCCACACTTCTTTGTACTGCTGGATCGAATATGATTATTTAACATTTTATCAGGCTTCCCTCCCCTTTCACAACCAAAATGGACACTTCCCTTCCTTATTGGATTAGACGGTTCCGATTTAGTGATAGTAATGACCATGTTATTATCCCTACCGATCCCTTGCACCCAACCTATCAATGCAAACCTTGATGAGAATACCTACAAAAAATTTATAACTTGTTAATAACAACATATTTATAACAATGACAAATGGTAAAAAAAAAATAAGTAAAAGCTTACATACCTCGTCCGTAACAAATAAATGACTATCATTGACAACGAGTACCAATGTTCTTTCTTCATTGTTATTGTCAACATTAGCATCAACTTTCTACATAATGATTTAATTTATAATTACTTTCAAAACAACATTATCATCAAATTTTAATTTACTTAACAATATAATGGTGGTTACCTCTAAATGGCTCGTCTATGGGCTTTCAAGATCATTAAAAGACATTTTCATGTCTATTACATCCATTATAAATTCCTATGCACCAATGCACCATAAAAAATCAATCACTTATTTTGAAAAAATACAAAATAAATAAGATTACATGCAAAATAAATGAATTTTTTTTGGCAATTACCTCCATTGAAAAGGACCGTCCTTGCTCTTTGGATTGATCTTCTTCTTCACCCTTATGAAAACCCTTAGAATCTTCATTTCTAACATCATCAACTTCACTAAACCTTTTCATTTTCATCTAATGAAGTGAACTAAGTCTTCCAACGTGATGTGGATTTTAGTGAAATGCAAAGGAAGAAGGAGAGAATGCAACCTTGCAAAGGAAGAGAGAGACAATGTAAAGGAAGAGGAAAATGAGCACGATTTTAGGACCAATGCGAAGAGGAAGAGGTAGGGGAATAGGAGGAGAATGTAACCTTGTGAAGATGAGAGGTTGGTCGTGGAATGTGTGACGAATCGCAGCAGGAAGTGCGAATTTGGTGCCTTTTTTTTGTTTATCTGTTTGAGATTCTGAGGTTTTAAACTATTTATTGGTGGTGTGAGAAAGTAATGAAAAAAATGGTTTTGTGGTGTGAGAGAGAGGAAGTGGTGGTGCGAGGTAGTCGTTGCCATAGGAAAAGGTAATTTTTTCCTACTTGATTGTGGTAATTGATCACTTATTTTAAATCTTTGTCTGCAGTATAACATGATCTTCTTATGTAGCCACCCAATATGATGACTCTTTGAGTTTGTTTGTTCATTCACACAACTGTACTGATTGCACAAGATAGGTATTTTTAGAGAGTTGGACTGTAATTTTAAATTGGAGTAAAGTTTCTCAAGTGTCCATAATTGTGGTATGCAGTGGTAACTTTTCAATTAGTGATTACCATGAAATTATTTAGTGTGTCTAGCCATTTGCTATGATTGTTTGCACTATTTTGATATCTCCTTGCATAAAATATGGATTTTATGATTCGTAGGTTTTTTTTTAACCTAGAAGTTTATAGAACTTGATTTAGGTCATTTTGTTAGTTGGTCAAGCGCATTTGGTAGCTAGGAACTAGATGGACACCTTGAACTTGTATCCTCAAGGTTTGGGGTTTTTTTTTTTTTTGAAAGCCTTAGGCAATATATATAATTAACTAAGAGCTAGTACAGTCAAGTCTGCCGGCAGCCGATGCCAAGTGATGATCATCTCTTTCTCTTTCTCTCTCTCTCTCTCTCTCTCTCTCTCTCTCTCTCTCTATATATATATATATATATATATATACATTGAAAAAAAGGAAGCATAAGAAGCAGGTGTTTAATATTACAAATAAAAGGACGTCAGGCCCAATGTATAGTCGAGAGCTGATAAAAATTTTCATCCTGGATGAGATCTAGAAGGGTCGCAAAGTCCCTAAAAAGAAGTCTGGTCCTCCATTTTAAGCCTAAATGAGCAACAATGTTGATTCAGCCGCATAACCTTCCACCATCGTGCTGTCAGAAACCTTGTCGCCTATCCTCGGGTTCGATTAAGTTGAGATATGTTTGATGGAAAACTTGCTAAATTATGTTGATTTCTTTTACACTCCGTGTATAGTGAAGATATCAAAATGAAATCTTAGCTCCTCATTTATTAAATCTCATTCGATGTCATAATCAACCAGCTTTATTTCTCATTTGATGTCATAATCAACCACCTTTGTTTCTTCAGTTTGCTTACACAGCCTATTCATCGTCTTCCAGATAAGATATTCATTGTTCATTTCTTCGAATAAGTAGATCTTTAATCTTCAAAATATACTTCCATTTAGGATGTTTGTGTGTTAATACAAGGTTCCAAAGTCATAATGGATTCATTGAGAAACTTCAATACATCATAAGCTCTAGAATCAGGTATATTTTCGGAGATATATTCGAAATGATTCAAGATGCAACATTTTTTTTTCATAAATCACATTTACTCGGTTTATGCATTCATGTTTTAGGGTTTCAGAAGCTTAACTTTTTAAAATCTATCACCATTTTCCTGTAAAACTGAATCTTTTCATAATCTGCTATGATGATACATCAAATAAGACTATCATCACGACCATACACATGGCAAAAATTGTTTATCACAAGGACCAAGTATCTGGAGACCGGGCCTACTCATAAAGCCCAAAAAGAGCGGATCCAGTCATAAAAGCCCAAACAAGGTCAATCAGGACAAACCACAATCAGAGGCCCAAATCCAGACCCAACAAAGCTCTCCCTTAAATAGGCGGAACGTTACAAAGAAAAAGAGTCGTGAAGGGAGTTATTCCCCCAAGGACGCATCTTCATAAAGTAAGAGACTGTTACAGAGAACGTCTCCCCTCGTTGAGCCTCACATGCTTAAGTCATGCAGAGAATTAATAACGATCACTATATAAGGTAAAGAGAACATTCGACAAAGGTATACAATTTTAACCAAGTTCTATCTAGATTAATCTCCATCTCCAACAGGGTTACTGACTTAAGCATCGGAGTGCCTTCGACCACCAAATAAGTGGTCTATTAGCGATCTAACATTTGTTTTGCAGGATGAAATTACAGGAAACCAGATTTGGACGCATCATACTATTTAGAAAATTTTCATTCTTTTGAAGTGGTAGGCTCGCGCAGATATGGTTTTTGATTATGTTTGGTATCCCTAATCTTCATCAAAATTTTGATCCGATTAAACCCTAATGTAGATATGTTGCTAAAAATATGCTTTTTTGGCATTTCTGCTTCCACTAATATTTCAAATGGAAGTTATTGCTATGGGAAGTTGGGTTATTTGTTCTTTTTGTTGTGGATTAGTTTTTTGACTATGGTCAAAACATAAAACAATTTATAAAGTAATGCAGCATTCGTTTTGTGTGTGTATATATATATAGCTATTTTAAATCTTTGGTCTATTTCATTACTCTTTTTTTTGTTAAGTTATTTCATTGCTCTTTATTTTGGAAACAAGTATGCATTTTTATTTAGGTATTTGAGGAAAACATTTCAATGCAGTGACTTAAGTTGCTTTTAGAGAGACTTAAAAGCAGGTTTACAATTACTTTTGTTTTAACTTGTTTTCATGGTTGTTTTCTTCTGTATTAGAAATACAGCTTTCTAGTTTTGATCTTTCATTTCCTTCTCTGATTCATTATTGGTGTTTCTTTTGAAATTCTCAATTCGAGTGCCCACTCTTAATGTAGAACCATTTCTTAACTGCAAGGGTTGAAGTCACTATTGAAGGAAAGAATCACAACTGAAGGAAAGAATCACAATTGATTATATGTAATTGATGTCATTACCTAGAATAGGCTCTAGAATAATGGATATTCTCATTACAAATTGTATATATATGTTGTAAGACTTTGCACAATATACAACATATAGAAATCATTCTCATTACAAAATTTCTTCATGGTATCAGAGCAATCGCTCTTGAGAACCAAGAAATTCATACAAGCAAATACCTCATGGCTGGTGACGAAGAGCGGAGACTCATTGAACCCGAAAAGGGCTCGAACTCTTCCAAGACCTCAGAACCATGGGAGAATTCCAATCATCCTCTTTTCGTCCATCATTCGGACCAATCAGGTGTTGCCCTTGTTTCACAACCACTGATGGAAGACAATTATACAACGTGGGAGCAGTCAATGAACATGGCACTCACCATCAAAAACAAGAAGGGTTTTATTGATGGAACCCTAAAAAGGCCGATTCACAATCCTGATGAACAACTGCAATGATACCGATGCAATGTCCTTGTCAAGACCTGGTTGCTGGGAGTAATGTCAAAAGACATCTCGAGCAGTGTCATCCATTGCAAGGATGCTAGAGGTATGTGGTTAGAGTTGCAAGAAAGATTCTCTCACACTAATACGGTTTCGTTGTTCCATATAGAGAATGCCATACATGAATGTGAGCAGGGCACAAACTCAGTCACTTCCTTCTTCACAAAAACTCAAAAGCCTATGGTATGAAAAGGATGCTCTCTGTTCCTTTCCTACCTGTACATGTGAAGCAGCGGTTGAAGTTAAGAAGTCCATGGAGATACAAAAGACCATGAAATTTCTTATGGGACTTAATGAGAATTTTGTACAGACCCACAACAACATCATAGGGTTGGATCCACTTCCGAACCTAAACAAAGCCTATGCAATGGTACTACGCCACGAGAAGCAGGCAGAGACTATTGCTGGCAAGTCCATAGCACCACCACAATCCTCTGCTTTTTCAGTAAAGAAAGTGAGTCATGATTTCCAGTCTGTAGAAGGAGAAGCCAAGTTCGCGAAAAATGCAACATGACCAACCACAACACAAACAACTGCAGAGCTCATCTCAAATGCACATATTGCAATGGGAAGGGACATACCTATGACTACTGCCGAAGGAGGAAAAATGCTACTAGAAGTGGCCAAGCAAGATCAAAAGCAAATCATGTAGCCTCTCAAGATGATAAAAATGAAGCTGTGACAGACTTCCCATTTTCACGAGAAGAGTGTCATCAACTTCTCAATCAGCTCCTAACCAAAATGAAGGCTGCTTCAGCCAATTTGATCTGTAACATTCCCAACTATGAAGAACTTTCAGGTAAACTTTTTGCACAGAGTAGTAAAGAGCCAATATGGATATTAGATAGTGGTGCAAGTGATCATATTGTTTGTAATCCCAGCTTGCTTACCTCATTCAAATTAGTCTCTAATCGTTGGGTCAAGCTTCCTGACAGTACCACAGCACATGTTACTCATGTTGGCACTGTAGCCTTCTCTCCACATTTTGTTCTTCATAACGTCCTATGTGTCCCCTTGTTTTACCTTAACTTGATTTCTGTGAGCAAACTAGCATTCGACTCTTTCCATATTACCATCTTTCTAAGACAAATTTGTGTCATACAGGACCTACAATCGGGGAAGATGATTGGGACGGGAACTGAGAAGGAGGGACTCTACCGACTCAATCTACCACAGAAAGGAACATGCAATACGGTACACACCAACTGGATGTGAATAATGCGTTCCTCAATGGATACCTTTATGAAGAAGTGTACATGCAACTTCCTCCTGGCTTTGAACGAAAGAGGGAGAATAAGATCTGTAAGTTACACAAATCATTATACGGCTTGAAGCAAGCTTCCAGGCAATGGTTTTTGAGGCTCTCCTCAGCCCTCAAGTCAGCCGGTTTCAAGCAATCATGGTCTGATTATTCCATGTTCGTCCGAAGCCATCAAGGTAACTTTACAGCTTTGTTGTGTGGACGATGTAATTCTCGCAGGCAACAATTTAGATGATATTATGAGGACCAAAAGCTTTCTATCAAGCCACTTCAAACTGAAGGATATGGGACAGTTGAAATATTTTCTTGGATTGGAAGTAGCGAGGTCCAAGCATGGCATTGCATTAGGGCTGAACAAAAAACCGATCAAACCGACCGAACCGATCAAAACCGAACCGATTGGTTCGGTTTAAATTCGGTTCGGATCGGTTTCGGTTTAAAAAAATGCAAAACCGAAGTGGTCGGTTCGGTTTTCGGTTTCTATGTGATTTAAACCGACCAAACCGAACCGAACCGAATATTTAAATATATTATATTATTTATATATAAAATAAAATATATTTTATATATAAATAATATAATATGTTTAAATATTCGGTTCGGTTCGGTTTTATTTCAGTTTTGGTTTGATTTTAGTCGGTTCGGTTCGGTTACGGTTTGCATAAATTGGAATCGGTTCGGTTTCGGATCGGTTTCGGTTTGAAAATTTTAAAACCGACCTAAATCGGTTCGGTTCACGGTTTAGGTGAAAAACCGAACCGACGGTTCGGTTTTCAGCCCTACATTGCATTAAGTCAAAGAAAGTATGCATTGGAAATACTTGAAGACACGGGATTCCTTGGTGCAAAACCTTCAAGTTTTCCAATTGAGCAAAATATAATTCTCACACAAGAAGATGGAAGATTGTTAGAAGATGCATCTCAATATCGAAGGCTTGTTGGACGCCTAATTTATTTGACAATCACAAGACCGGACCTCGTGTATGCAGTTCATATACTTAGTCAGTTCATGGATAAACCAAGACAACCTCACATAGATGCATCTCACAAGGTGTTGAGATACCTCAAGCAGACGCCAAGTCAGAGCATTTTCTTACCTTCAAAAGGGTCATTGAAATTAAGAGCATATTGTGATGTAGACTGGGCGCGCTGCAAAGACACTAGAAGGTCAACGACGGGTTATTGCGTCTTTCTCGGACATGCTCCCATTTCTTGGAAAACAAAGAAACAGAGTACGGTCTCATGTTCGAGTACAGAAGCTGAGTATCGTTCTATGGCCACTACTTGTTGTGAGATAACATGGTTGCAATACATTTTGAAAGACTTGAATGTTAAACATTTGCAGCCAGTCAAGCTGTTCTGCGATAACAAGGCCGCAATACACATAGCGTCTAATCCTGTGTTCCACGAAAGGACCAAGCACATAGAAATTGACTGCCACGTTGTCAGAGAGAAAGGGCAAAGAGGATTGATTCAAACAGAACATATAAGAACCAAGGAGCAACCAGCAAATATTTTCACGAAGCCCCTGAGTTCAAATCAGTTTCATTGTTGCTGGACAAGTTAGGTGTGATCAATATCCACTCTAACTTGAGGGGGAGTATTGAAGGAAAGAATCACAACTGAAGGAAAGAATCGCAAAGAATCACAACTGAAGGAAAGAATCGCAATTGATTATATGTAATTGATGTCATTACCTAGAATAGGCTCTAGAATAATGGATATTCTCATTACAAATTGTATATATATGTTGTAAGATTTTGCACAATATACAACATATAGAAATCATTCTCATTACAAAATTCCTTCACAATTGATCACTGTAGAGCGGGAAAAATTAATAATGATGTGTTAACGATCTTGAGGCGAATTGTGATACTTCCGGAGCAAAGGAAGTGAGATTTCTGTAAAGACCAGCTGCAACATAAAGAAACAAGGAGCACTTGTCATTAGTCGTTACTCTAAGCTGCAATTCATGCATGTTCTATATGACAGTGTGTAGAGGAACTCCCATGGATTATTATGATTTATAATATTTTTAATTTCACATTGTGACATGTTTTTTTTTTTTTTTTGAAAGGCAAGCGTGCCGTCGGTGGGTATAGAACCCAAGACGTGGGGATTAAATCACCACAGCCTTAACCATCCAACCAGGCTACCATTGGCATGTTGTCTCTAGTTAATTAATTTTTGTGCTATAGATATTTTTTTTTCTGTTTCAGCTATCTATGATCATAGCTTGAGAAGATGGATTTTGCTTCTCTTGAAGAGGCTTCAACTTTCCATTTGCAAGTTAGTAAGGCATAATTGCATGTACGCACAGGAATTTAAGCCATTGCCACAACATATATTTCTTAAGTGATTGAATTGTTATACCATTTTGATAGCTTCTTGTGTATTTAGTTATGAGGACATTTTCAAGCTACTATACTTTAATATCTAATGCTAATCCTGGAAGATTATGGTTGTTTTAGTTACAAATGCAGAGTACTTGGTGTCTCATGCAAGTGGTTATGGTTTCAAGAACGTTGAAGTGTGGTGCTTAGAATACAAAACAAATGTTCTCGTCAGATTCTTAATGCAAACAGTTGTGTACTCCGCATTATAGGTTCTAACAAGCAACTTGATAGCAGTTTACTTGATTTGAGAGTTCTAATCTTCTTGTTAAAAGTCTATCAAGTTACTTATTTGAACCTAATTATACTTGACATGTCATACTGACTCTTGTCAGAATGGTGCTCTTTGGCGGTTTGGCCTTTCTTTTACTGATATTTTAAATGATAGCTATTGTTATCCAAAGTAGGACAATATGTTGTTAGTTTGTTTTGGACTAGTGTTTAGGTTTTGAAACTCAAAGTTGCAACAATGGCAGAACTCAAACAAGTTAAACAGGGAGACGCCATTTGCAATGATTACTGATGTGCCGATCAGGTATGGATCTTTCATTTTTCTTGGCATTTTGGTGTAAGATTTTTTGTAATAAATTCTATGGTGATGATTGCTACTTTATCTTTCCAACTGTAGCCTACCCTTGGAATATGAGTTGACTGGGTTCATCGATGAATTGGAGGTTGGGCTTTAAGTCTCTTCTTATGTTTCCAATGGAATGTAATCTTATACTAGAGGTTGAATCATATACCGAAATCTCAAAAATGGATGTATCAATACCCGAGTGTGTAAAGAAAATACCCTTAGAATTGTATTGAATCATTGTAATTATTCTTTGACTGAATAAAAGCTTATATAAGTTATCTCTGACTTAACATTGTGAAAACAGGAAATCTATGACTTCTTAATATATTCTGACTCTCCTAACATATTTTATACTGACTTTCCTATTCTGTAATATATGTAGACTTTTTTCTTTAACACTCTCCCTCAAGTTGGAGTGTATATTTGTAACACCCAACTTGCTAAGAATATTATAAAATTGATAAGTGCTCAAAGCTTTAGTGAACAAATCTGCCAAATGATGTAGTGTTTCAACATGCTCAGTCTGAATAGTACACTCTTGTATCTTCTCTCTAATAAAATGACAATCAATCTCGATATGCTTCGTTCGCTCATGAAAAATCGATTAGATGCAATATGGAGTGCAACCTTGTTGTCACAAAACAAGAAGGCTGCCTGAGGATGATTAATGTGCAAATCGTTAAGAATGTACCTCAACCAGATTAACTCATAGCATGTGGAAGCCATGGCCCTGTATTCTGCTTCAGTTGTAGATCTTACAACTGTAGTTTGTTTCTTAACTCTCCAAGAAATTGGTGAACTGCCAAGCATGATACAATAACCTGTAATGGATCTTTTAGTATCTCTACGTCGAGCCCAATCTGCATCACAATAAGCTTTCAATTGTAATGAACTGGTGGAAGGAGGAAAAAAACACCATGTCCTGGTGAAGCCTTCATACACCTCAAGACCTTGTGTGCAGCATCCAAATGTGGTATTCTAGGTTTGTCCATAAATTTACTTAGGACATTTACAAAATAAACCAAGTTCGGTCTCGTGATCGTTAAGTATATCAACCTTCAAACAAGTCTGCGGTACGTTGCTGG
Source organism: Berberis thunbergii (assembly GCA_003290165.1). Lineage (NCBI taxonomy): Eukaryota > Viridiplantae > Streptophyta > Magnoliopsida > Ranunculales > Berberidaceae > Berberis > Berberis thunbergii. Next base: position 604,154 of record QNQO01000342.1, on the reverse strand, counting down.
ATTTGGTAGTAATTCTCCATCATCTTGTGTGAGCACCAAGTTTTGATCCATAGGATAACGTGAAAGTTTTGCTCCAAGATACCTTGTGTCCTCCAAATTTCAAGTGCATATTTTTGTTGAGATAAAGCAATCCCTTTGGATGACCTCGTGACTTTAATGCCAAGGAAATATTTCAATTTTCGTAAATCTTTGAACTTGAACTTTTGAGCCATAAATTGTTTAGTTTCTTCAATGTATTGGAGATCATTACCTACCAATAATACATCATCAACACATACGAGAATTGCAGTAAAGCTGTTACCCTTGGATCAAACGAATAACGAGTAATCAGCCTTAGACTAATTGTAGTTTGTTAATATGAGGGTAGATGATAACTTAAAAAACCATTGTCTTGCTTGAGACCATATAAGAACTTGCTCAACTTGCATACTCGAGTCTCTCCCTTTCGGCCGAATCCAGGAGGAAGACTCATGTACACATCCTAAAAAAGATCACCATAAAGAAAAAAATGGTTGGCATCAAGTTGACATAAATGCTAACCTTGTATGGTTGCAAGAACAATGAGAAAACGAACAGTAGTCAATTTAGCAACAGGAGCAAAGGTCTCTTTGTAATCAATACCTTCAACTTGACTATATCCTTTAGCCACAAAACGGGCTTTGTAGCGCTCAACACTACCATTTGGATTAAGTTTGATCTTATAGACTCATTTACAACCAACTAGATGCTTTCCAAGAGGAAGAGGCTGGAAAGTCCAAGTATTATTGGTTTCTAGATCATCAATCTGACTTCTCATGGCTTGACACCACTTTGGATCCTACATGGCTTGCATAAAACTTGTGGGTTCTTTGACTAAAGAAAGAAAAGTGGTGTAAGTCTTGTGAGAGGTGGATAAATGGTCATAGAAAAAAATCAGAAAGAGGGTAAACAATACATGTAGAAGACCCAACGTTCGAAGCAAATGAGTGGGACATTCGGGAAGGCAATCGAGCATCAAGATGATATTGTTGAAAATAAGATGTTTCACCGGTGACACAAGTAGAGGTGGGAGAGGGGGTCTGAGAATGGGAGAGGTTTGACTAGTCAAAGAAAAACATTGTTGGAGGATCAAAAAGCGGAGCATGAGCGACCAATCGGGGAAGTGTGTCGAACTAGTCAGTGAGATGATTGTGCATTTTGTTAGAAAAATAAGGAAAACTCTCATCATGAAAGATGACATCCCCAGAAACAAAAACCTTTTTGTGGTGAGATCATAGACTTTGTATCTTTTTTGTCCGTGAGGGTGTCCAAAAAAGACACTTTGACTAGAACGAGCATCAAATTTGCTAGGACGTTGGGCATGTATAGAAATAAAACATAGACAACCAAAGACTCGAAGGTGAGAGTAGGTGGGTGGTTTGTTATAGAGAAGTTCAAAAGGCATTTTGCCTTTAAGAACATAGGACAGTGTGCCATTAATGAGATAGGTTGCGATGAGAATTGCTTCTCCCAAAAATGTTTAGGGAGATGTGCTTGAAACAAAATAGCACGGGCGACATTAAAAAAATGTCTATGTTTGTGTTCCACCTCCCCGTTTTGTTAGGGCGTAGAGACACAAGAAGTTTGATAGGTAATGCCTTTTGAAGCATAAAAATCAGTGAGGAAAAATTCAAGTCAATTATCACTGCGAACGGTTTAAATTTTGGAAGAAAATTGATTTTCAACATAATTCATGAATGAATTTAAGAGTGTGTGTGTGACAGACTTGTGTTTCATCTTCATGAGATAAATCCAAGTACATCGTGTATAATCATCAACAATGGTGAAAAAATAACGAGCTCCGGAAAGGGAAGCAACGTATTATTCTCCCCAAATGTCAACATGTAATAAGGAAAAAATGAGCAGTACTCGAAATATGAGATAAAAATTTTCATTTCTAGTTTGTTTGGCCAAAGGAAAAATAACACATTTATTGGAAACACAAGTACTAGCATCGCGAAAAGATACAGGAAGGAGATAGAGAGTTTTGTCCGAAAGGTGACCTAGGCGATTGTGCCATAACACAGGGTTGTTGTCTTGAGTGATGTGACAAGTGGTGGAAGTTGTGGTGGTGGTGTCGTCCAGATAGTACAAACCATCAAGTTCAATTGTTGTCCCAATCATCTTCCCCGAACGAATGTCCTGTTCAAACAAGAATTGCTGTGAAAAATGGTGATAAAAAAAGAATGTTTTGTGAGTTTGCTAATGGAAATTAAATTAAGATCAAAAGAGGAAACACAAAGAACATCATGCAAGGTAAAAACATAAGAGAAAGTCATGGTGCCAATATGTGTAACAATAGTGTGTGTACCATCAGGAAGCTCAACGGTTCGATTATGGACGGGTTTGGAAAAATTGAGTAAATGAGGGTTATGAACTATATGATCAATGGCTCCGCTATCAAGGATGATGATGAACGAAAGCCATGAGATTTGAGAGAGACTACTTTACCTGTCAATTCTGTAATAGAAAAACCATTACCAATATTGTGAGCCTTAGACTTGTTGTTGGTCAACAAGGCCATGATTTGCTTGCACAGCTCGGAAGTGAATGGAAAAGGATTGGATGATTACACATCCGAAGAAGTAGACACATTATTGCCCCTAGTACGATCTTTCTGAAAACGTCATTGTTTAGTGGGATTGGCTTTCTTAAATTTTCAACAATTGTCGACAGTGTGGGCTTTCAATCCACAATAATTACAAGTGAGATGACAACGACAGTCAGCAGCAGTATGACCTACTCTGTCACATGCTCCACACTTGACGTCGGGATTAAAGAGCTTTCAGGGTCCTCATCAAAACCAACCACAACATCCAATTTGTCTCATAGAGCCTTCAATTTGGTAAAATAGGCACTCACATTCATCGTCCCTTGAGTGCATCCATGGATTTCAGATTCAATATGATAGATCTGCACGTAATTAGTTTGTGCATACCTTTCTTTCAAATCAGCCCATACATTATAGGCCAATTCATAGTACATGGCACTTGCCTGGAAGTCAGGTGAGATGGTGTTGATGAGCCATGATTTCACCAAGCTGTTGCAACGATCCCATTGTAGTAATTCATCATTATTGACTTTGTTACCCGGTTTCATGATATATCCATCAACAAAACCCAATTTTTTGTTTTGGCTTTGAGAGCAATGGTCATCGCTCGGCTCCATAAGTTGTAATTGGTAGGAGTAAGCGGCTATGAAATAAGAGCCACTCCAAGTTGATCGGAGTGGTGAAGAAAGTATGGGTGATGAGGATTGTTGTATGGTGATGTGGTGGTATTTGAACCACTGTTTGTATTGTCGCCCATGGTGGTCGCGGCTACGTAGTGTACTAGTGGATCTAACTGATCCTTGGGGTGATAATAGCCTGATCTCTTCCTCCCTTACAAGAAAAGATAAGTTTCTTCTTTCTATGCTTTGCTTCACTTGAGCACAATAGAAAAGAACCAGAAATCTGCTTTGCTTTTGACTTTATGAGTCCTGATTCGAAGTTTATGGTTCGAGACACAACGACGGTCGAAGAAGAAATTGCACAGAGAAGATAAGTTTCTTCTTTATCTGTTTCTTCTCAAGAGAATAGATAGACAGATCGAAAAGCTGAGTGAATTAAAGCTGTTTAATCTGCTACTGTTCAATATGCTGCGTGACTGAATAGAGGAACAAGAGTTGTTGATGTTGGCTGCTTCGTTACAAAATTATCTTCCTGGATGTGAGTGAATCAGATAAGCAAAAAAGAAGCAGTAGCAAGAGATGAGGGCTTCACAGTCGATATATTGTGCACAATCACTCGTTGCCAATGCAAAAATCAAAAATGAAGATCACAAAATTTCATGTTCATCGGAAGAGATGGACAGATCGAAGTGCTCGAGCAATGTCAGAGACCGATCAATGATCAAGTGACGCAATGGGTGATCGGAAATTATCTGATGATGGAGATGATGTGACACAAGTGATAAGAGATCTTATTTGCAGAAAACTTTCTTTCTTGTTGTGGTTGTGTAATTGAGATGATCTGATGAAGGAGACAACGGGGCGAGGATGGACGATCGTCGGTTGTGGCTGTGTGATTGAGATGATTACAAAGTGTTGTAGGTGGGTTGTTGCTATTGCGAGAGTGATGTGGTTGCTGTTGCGAG